>VZUI01082865.1:0-33376 GCA_013401135.1 Cettia cetti
ATCTTTGCCTGAAAGCCCTTAATTGCAAAATTATAGTAATTCGGAGGGAAGGGGGTTTACATTCTCCATTCCAGGGAAAACTCCAGTTTCCCCTGGCAGATACCTGTCTCTAAACCAGGACAGTAAGGTAACAGGCACATCTGCAGAAACCATGAAAAAGAACTGGGTTCCACAGAAGAAAGTAACATTTATTCCAACCTGCAGGATGTTTACTATTGATGTTGAGGTTCAGAGGAAAAGGTGACAAAAGTTCAAGACCTGTGCTTAAAATCAGGGCTTAAAAGGCCAGCTATTGGAAAAAAAAAAAAAAAAAAAAAAAAAAAAAAAAAAAAAAAGAAAAGAAAAAGAAAAAAATCAGGGTTGAGTTGGGTTTTTTTAATTTTGTTTTTGCTTTTCTTTTTTTTTTTTTTTTTTGTTTTGCTCCCAGTCCAATCATTTTAATAGAAGCAATGTAAGTGAGATCAACTCAAGCACAAGGCCACAAATAAATACCCTTTATCATCTTGGAAAAGTTTTGGTTTTGAGAAAAGTTAAAATTCTGTTCACTCTGCAAAGCAGTACTTCTCAGAAAGTTCTGCCAATGTAAAAGGGATTCTGATGTAAGATGTTAAGATAGAAATATAACACAGGTTTACATAAGAATTTTGACCTATTTTAAGCAACTGCCTTTCAGTTGTGGAATCAAATAAAAATTTACCTTCCTCCAAGAACTGGATGTCAGAGGTGTCAAGGTTGTGATCCATTTCAAATAGCTGTTTACCTAGAAATAAAATTAAAAAACAATATATAAGCAAGTACAGGTCTGAAGCAACTATCAACCTAAAGGAACAGTCAGCTTATTTTAGTCTTTTCAAATCAACCAGTTCTAGCAGTCTTTTGTGGGTTTAACTGCTCATTTCTGTAAGTGCCTTATTCTGGTTGTTTTTTTTTTTAATTCCTCCAGGATTCATCCACACCAATAAGCTTCCTCCTCTTACCATATGAAATGGGTCACTGTAATGTTATTAAGACCTTAATAATGGGGGGCAGAAATATTTACACCCCACAGCCTGTGTTCTTATTGCTTTAGTTTTCATCTTGCATTCCACAAGAAATCCTCTGTGGGAACTAGGAAGGAAATCAGCTGACTACACCTTTTTTCATATATTCTCCCATGCAAAAAGCAACTTGGATCTACACAAATCACCAGCTCCTACACACATACACAGCTGTGAAGGCAACATCACAAAGAGTGAAGCTTTTCTGACTGGGAGAGGCAAGAAGAAAAGCTCAGGACTCTCCATATAAACCACTTGTCTTCCATCTACATTGCTCATGCAAGCTTCCACAAACAAGACTGGTTGGTGTCAATGCTAACACTGGAATTACACTAATGACATCCAAGAATAAGCCTGGTTTGGGTTTTGTAAAGGGAAGTTTCTATAAACAACATTTGTATAGAGGAAAACAGACACCACATACAATACTTTAAAGAATGGAAAAAGTAGAAGCCTGATTTTTGTTCACTCATCTTTGAAGATTCCCAAATGCATGCCCTTCAAGCGTGTCCCCTGTCCTGTACAGCTTTTTATGAAACTTAATACCATTAAAATTTCCATCTCTGTCAAACCTCATCAAAACTAGCCAGAAGTAAGGAGAAAACAGAACAATGGTACAGCATGACCATAACCATGACCATAACCAACTAGTTCAAATCTAAGCCATGCAGACTATGGAGCAGGATGCCAAGACCTATCATCTGTGGAAAAATTACTTTTAGACTTGTCTTTATAGGTTGGTACCATTGCAGAAATTTCACAACCACTATTAAAACATACCACTTAGCTTATTTTTGCCCGCTTGTTCTTCTTCTTTCATCTTTTTCCTTTTTATTTCTAGAAGCTCTGCATCAAACTTGGCTTTCCAATTAAGGAAATTCTCAATGGTAACAGGAGTGCCATGAAAACGTTGCTGGAAGAATAGAAAACAAGGCTGCAAACACAACTTGCAAAGCTACAGGTGAAGATAAGCATTCTCTTCATTATTTAAATTACAACACTCCAGATGCACTGCTTGCTGTGAAGTATTCTGAGAAATTAATCCTAATCCTGAGAATATATAAAGAACACATTCTTGTGTTTTTTGTCATGGGACTCTCCCCTCAGAGAACTATACTGAGGTGGAAACTCTCATGGAAGAACCCTGCATACTCCTTTTGGACAATAGTTCACAACTCCCCACCAATATAGGTTACTTGTAAGTAGACAGCACTTCTTCTCAACCCCTAAGTGCAATCTACTCTGAAATTTTGCCCATTGAAAGAAATACATTAATCCTTTAATATTGCTGAAATAGAATTTTTTTTTCTCAGATATTTCTTTGCAAATTTTCAGAAATACAGAATCTTCCAAGTCCCATCATCCTGCAGCTATTTCTCAGGAGTGAGTAAAGACTCAGCTGGACTTACCACAGCACAATCCATGAATGATAAAACTATTCCACAGGAAGGCAAACCAGTCTTGAAGAATGGTCCCACTGCTTCCACCCTATCCACTCAGTCTACCAAGGAAGACAGCCTTCCTCAAACCATGGAGCCCATGTGCTGCATAACATATTCTAGCCTTTTTTGCTCCCCATTCCCTCTTGCTCCCCCTTCTTCCAGCAAAAAACTGTCTACAGCAAATCTGATTTCATTTGGGAAAAATCCCTGTCTTAGGAAGTAATACTAGAAGGGACTGTGAACATTTAGCTAAACTCTAAAAAAAGTCAAAAGGGGGGAAAAGATCACTTAAGTTCATTAAACAATCTTCTTAAGTTAAAATTAAATCATCTTTAGGGCAGCTGTTCCTTTTTCACTGCAACTGAGAACTGCTCCTGCTTCAAATCAATGCATTTTAAAGAAGCGGAAAGTCTTTTTCATTGGAAACATTATTTTACATACTTTCTCCTCTTCTTCTGCTTCTCTTTCTTTCTGTTTTTTCTCTTCTTCTCTTCGTGTTTTTATTTGATCCACAATTTCATTTAACTTCTCCTGGACTGCTGAGACTAGAGTGAAGATCATTACCATTCCTAAATTTTCTTCTGCCTACAACACAATAGAAGGCAACTTCAAACAGAAGAACCTAAATGCATAAATATATTTATAGAAAGCAGAATGTTGTGCAAGTGCAGAGAGCACAGCTGACACATTCTGCACCAGTCTCAAAAGCTTGCTGTAGAATTCAAATTCAACCAGCCAGTTATCCAGTTAGTTATCCCCAAATGGCTGTGCAGCAAAACACAAAGATGAATATCTGTGTTCAGGTTATTAACACATTATAGACATCTTCTGAAAGGCTTTTTCATGAATAAAACAAAATCTATGGTAGAAACACAACTCTAAAATCTGAGTATCATAAATCATAAGAGACAAGTCACTCAGAACCTTTCTTCTCCTGGAACAATTTATTACTTAATTCTATTACATGCTCCTTTGAAGTGAGACAGTTTCCCAGGAAAACCAAAAAACATCAGGTGATGGAAAGGTTATATGAAGTAATCTGAAAATGAAAGAAATGCCCACTAAACATATTATGGCAATTTTAAGGCAGTGAGGACTTGTCAGAAATTCCTGAAACCAAATAAGTGCTTCCTTCTTTCCTTTACAATGCACTCTCACTCATCCCAAAGGTAGATGAGATCCACCCCATCTCCAAACAGTTAGGTTATCAAAAAGAACCAAGAATCAATGTGGCATTTTTTAATATTTCCAAATGCAACTGAGGTGCATAATTTTTACAAATACTATATATATATATACACACACACACAATTAAATTCATCTTAAGCTAGAAGTGGAAAAGAGGGGCAGCTGTAATGTACTTCCATTTCATTATTCTACATTATTGCACATGCTTAATTAGCCCTGTATCTTACCTCAATTATGTCATTCACCAAATTCAAACCTTAAAGTAAGTCCCTATAGTATGAAACACATTTCAGGTCAGTAGCAGATACCTCTGAAAACAACTGATTTGAGAGAGAAATTCCAGCCAAAGTGTGAAGTGGTATCAAGCTGTACCAAGACATTCCATTTTCCTTACCTGCTGCTCTAGCAGTTTTATTATGTCCATGACATCATTATCGTCAAGATTCTCCTGTGAGACAATTTCATATAGTGGAGTTTCATCAGGGTATTTTTCTCTATAGGTGAATTTAAGGGTTGTTTGGACAGCTACAAGATAAATAAACACATATTCTTATGGTGATAACTCTGTATAACTTAAATGGTATGTTTTCCTACTGCATCAACAGCCTAAAGATTACAGAAAAAAAAGTATTCTTGCCTTTAAGTCTTCTTACACAGATGTGAAAACAATATGAACAGATTTAAACATAACCTAAGAGTTCAAAGAAATTAAGGTGATAACGTTTACACTTGCACAAAGTATTAAAACCTACTCATGTCTGAAAGGTCTTTAGGAAGACTGAAAAACCTCCTGTGATATGACAGGTACTAGAGCAGTAATCTCCCTCATATTCTACTTAAAGCTGGAAAACAGCAAGAGTCGTAATTAGAGAACTAGAGAAAATCTCAGCATATTAACACTTCAGATTCTGTGTGCCTGGCTGAAGTATCAACCTCTGTGTTGGGTTGGGCTCAACACTGTGAACAAACACACTTAAAAATAACTTCCAGTTGAAGTTATTAAGCAGATAACTGCCTAAGAAAAATGCATTCAATCTGAAGCTGCCCAGAGCCAGTGTAACATGGAAACAAGGCAAAAGAGAATTAAGTTCCCTTTACACATCCTCCCAGAACACCAGGGAGAAGCTTTCCTTTAGTTCCAGACTCACAATTCTTGGCATGACAGCAGTCTATTCAACACAGATACCTGCTCTATGCAGAATTTACTCCTTTAAAACTAGGACAGCACCAGTTTATTCCTTCCAGAATAGTATCAGTATCCAGACTTGCAGCTTTCAAACTTGCTTGGAGTAAGGCTTGCTTACAATGTGCCCACGCAATTGTTGGTACTTAACAAATACACAGGGACTTGGGACCCCATAGCCTTCTGCTCTGGAACTGTTCCTTAAGGGCTGCACATTCACAGCACACAGACTCACCTCTCCCATGGCACACACACAGTTGCCAGAAAAAAAATCCCCTCACAACATGTCTGTAAGCTGCTGCAAGAATGGTGACAATTCATACTTTTTGAAGCTACACTACAAAGCCTTTGAGATTCAGCAGAAAGCAGCCCTACAGTGAGAGCACAACATTTCTGCAAACTGAACTAGGATCACCCAAATCCTTGAACTGTATTTGCTAAGGAATGTTTGCTGTATCAGGCCTCCCTACAACAATCTAAGTGGAAGTATACATAGCTGTTGGTGATAGAATTAGCTTTAAACATATATAGGAGGAGTTTCTGAGTAAGACATGATCAACTTACTTTCATCATTTTCTCCAGCTTCAGATGTCACAGTGATTGTGAAGGTTGTTGGCTTTTCTGACAATACTGTTCAAAGGAAAAAAGCAAGAGTCAGGGAGAGTCCTTAAATCAATTACTTCTTCACATCACTAAAACTCAAGGACTTACGAAGAAAGTAAGCTCTTGATACAGTATTAAGGGCCTTTTTGACTGATTAATGTAATACTTTTCAATTAACAGCTATTTTCCATATAATGTGATGCCGGGAGTGCTCTTTGAATGAGACCATACATCAACAAGCAATACCAAAGGCTTCCACTTTTGGAAAACTTTCTCTTCTGGAAGTTTCACTGTTCCAGAAAGTGCAAATCAAATCAAACAACTTCTGGTAATGCACTGACTGCAGAAAGCTATCAAAGCTAATTTGCTTTACTGCACTAAATATGTCTGATGAACATCCAGTGCACTCTTCACCCTGGACTATTTTTACAGTATGCTGCACCAATATTTAAAACAGCTTAATGCAGGAAATGCTACTAACCAAGCAATGTACTAGAATGAAAGTGTGTGTGAATCAGCCAGGTAGAAGACAGACAACACAACACAGCAAGAGCTGTGACCTGTGTTTCACCGGCTAAAAACCTCATTGCACAGTTGTGGGTTGCAGACCACATCCTCATGAAAGGACTGCTCTACATCACTGTTATAACCTATGACCAAATTAGAGAGCATTAGACATGCTCTCAAAGTATCAACTGAATTTTGCTCAATTGCTAATGTTCTATTACGACCTTTATTCCCCTCTTTTCTCTTGGGCATAAAAGCATTACATGAGTGAACAATTACTCTGAGTAAGCATCAGAGTAGAGGCTGTACAAAAGAATATGACTTCCTATCAGTATCAGATATCCAGCATCCCCAGCTACCAAAGATTAATTCATATACCTTTAAGCAATCTTTAACATAAAACTGAAGACCTGAAAAGATTTTCATATTGAAGCAATAGGCAATTGTACTGGGCAAATGACTGTGTGGTGAAGCTATTGCCAAGTCAGATGCTGTGGAACTCTAGGCAGAATAGATACTGTGCAGAAAGGAGACAGAAAATGCCTCGATTTTTCCACTGTTAATATTATTTGCATACGAAATGCCAAAAATCATGTTGGATTAGCTGGCATGGTAGATACTCTTGATTGTTTGATGCTAAGTTGAAAATCCTGAAAAACTGATGAACCAATGTACCCAAGCACGAAAGTTTCAGCAATATAACATGCTGCACCAGGGAATTAAAGCTTCCCTTTTTTTTCACCTGCAATGGAGTAAGGCAGGTAGTGGCGACACATTTACGGAGGAAACAGCACCTTTAAGCACTTCAAAACATCCCGTGCCTCACGATCGCGACAAGCTTGTTACCGGAAAGGAAAAACGGTCGGTAATGCAACCAAATTCCGCGATTCCCACCGAGGGGGCCGCATCTTTTGAAGGCTTCTCCGAAGAGCATCCTTCTAGCACAGGGGACCGCGTTGCCCACGCCGGGCTGGCTGCTGTGCCACGACGCTAAACGCGGCAGGATCAGCGCCCACGGACCGGGCCACGAGGGCCATCGAGCGCTTTGCTTTTCCCGGCCAGGGAAAGCGAACCAACATCCCGAGCACCCACCCGAGCCGCGCCGCTCGGAAGCCCCGCGGGACCCGCGGCAGCCCCGGCCGCGGCCTCCCGCTCCTCCCCCCCGCACGCCGGCTGCGAGCGCGGCCCCGCACCCGTGAACGAGTCCGGGTAGATGGACTCCAGCGCCTCCAGCTCGTTGCGCTGCTCCTCGCTGTAGTCGGTCATCGTGGCCGGCCGCCCACGGCCATGGGTCGCCCGCACCGAGACGCCACCGCCGCCACCCCCGCCCGCCGCCGCCCGCGCCTGCGTTGTCCCGGCCCCGTCCGGGCCCTTCCTAGCATGCCTCGCGCTCGCGATAGGCGGGAATGCCGCCTCTGGGCTGGGCTGCACCGGCGGAGGGAGGGACGGAGAGAGAGAGAAAGGGAGAAAGACGCAGGCTGCGCGTGGGGAGGCGCTCTGGGCTGGTCCCCGGTCGCCTTCGCAATCGCGGTGCCCGGTGCTCAGTGAGTTCCGGCGCTCGGCTCCGGGCAGGACGGAGCGTACCTGGCGTGCGGGAGGGATCCTGCTGGCACCGCCCGCGCTGCTCCCCCGCCCCTCCGGGAGCGGCGGCCTCGGCAGAGCTGAGGTCCGCAGTCCCTGTGTTTCGCAGACCAGTTCACTCTTGGACGTTCTTCCCTTGAAATTTACAGGGATCAGCAGACTGAAGGGGATTCAAACCCTATGCTACAGGTGTTGTGTAAGGGTACCGTGAAGGCAGCTGAATGCTATTTCTGCCATAAATTGGAAGTTTATTTGATGCAGCTGGTGATTTGCAGCTTGAAGTTAAACAGCGCCTGCAAACTTCCTAGGAAACCTTCACCGTTATTTCAGGCATCACCGCGATGTACGTGCACAACAGGAGTCGCCAAGGCTGTCGGTACTGGGAGATGCCGTGCTTTGGGGTTACCTGCCAGGATGAATTTAAGACTGCCGAGGGTTAAACGACAGCAGACCCTGATGGGTACGTGGTAGTTTTTAGGTGCATTACATTCCCGGCCCCATGACTGGCAATTTTCCCACAGATACATTTTATAAGCCTAGGGTTTCCAGAAAACTTTTACCATGACATAAAGAGAATTTTCAAGGGAGCAAACTGGCATTCTAAGTGAATTATTGGGTAAGATAACTATTTTAGCAGGCACAGTTTGACTGTTCAGCTGTACCAATTCATAGGTTTGTCTGTAATCGTGAATTAGTTTGAAAGCTGTGCCTTCACTACCAATCCATTACATGTTTCAAAGAGGCGAGGAGTAATACACCAAATCCATTAAAAAACTGCAGCTGTAGTGCTATGGATTAATATATACTAACAAGGTGATAGTCTGTTAGTATATTGGCAGGCTGACTTCAAAGTGACAGTATTTCCACTCAGTATTTAAAATTACTTATTACTATGAAAAATACTGGGCAAATAGTAATCAGGACAAAATCAGTAACCATGAAGCCTAATTCAAGAAATAAAAATAATTCTACAGCTTACTCTTAACTGCAAATATTACATTATTTTATAGTAGTACTGTAAAGCAATAGAAGTGGAAAGAATTCATATGGACTAAAGACAGCAGGTTTTTGTCATTTGGATCCAGACATTCAGATACACAAATCAAGTGTTGCAAGTTCCAGATTACAGTGTTCCATCTTAAATTAAAAAAAACCAAATAATTTTAAAATTAAATCAGAAGTTGTGTTTACTACCAGAGGTACTTTGTTTCCTAAGGAGTTCACATAAACAGTGCAGTTCCATTACCTTTTATTAAGTTTGCATGGCCAGATTTTGGTAGCAGAGGCACTACAGGGGTGCCCCTGTGAGAAGCTTCCAGAAGTTTCCTGTGTCCAACAGAGCTGATGCCAGCCAGGCTCCAAGATAGACCAGTCAGGCAAGGCTGAGCACCATCAGCAATGGTGGCAGCACCGCTGGGATAACAGATTTAATAAGGGAGGAAGAGGCCCTGAGCAACAGAAACTGCAGCCAGAGAGAGGAGTGAGGGGAACAGCTCTGCAGACACCAAGCTCAGTGAGGATGGAGGGGAAACAGGTGCTACAGGCTCTGGAGCAGAGATTCCCCTGCAGCCTGTGGCACAGAGCATGGTGAGGCACTGTGCCCCTGCAGCCCAGGGAGGTCTCTGGTGAAACAGATCCACCTGCAGCCCATGGAGGAACCCACACCAGAGCAGGTGGATGCCTGCAGGAGGCTGTGACCCCACCGGGGGCCTATGCTGGAGCACTCTTGGCAAGACCTGTGGAGAGAGGAGCCCACACTGGAACAGGTTTGCTGGCAGGATTTGTGACCAACCCCAACGCGGACCAACCCTGGAACAGGTGGTTCCTGAAGGGCTGCACCCCATGGAAGGGACCCACACTGGAGCAGTTCATGAACTGCAGCTTCTGTAAAGAACCAACACTGGAGAAGCTGGTGGAGGACTGTCTCCTGGGAGGAAGGAGCAGCAGGGACAATGTGATGAACTCACTGCAACCCCCATTCACTCATGTCTTCTGCACCACTGGAAGGGAGAAGGTAGAAAATTTGTGAGTGTAATTGAGTCCAGGAAGAAGGAAGGTGGTGGGGAAGGTACTTTAATATTTAGGTTTAGTTTTCATTATCCCATTCTGATTTCATTGGTAATAAACTAATTTCTCTGAGTGGAGTCTGTTTTGATCTCTCCTTGTCCTTATCTCAACCCATGAGCCTTTCCTTATATTCTCTCTTCCCTGTCCAGATGAGAAAGGGAGTGACAGCCATTCTGGTTCCTGCACTTTCTAGTAGAACATACTAAATAATTAGATTTTTCCACTTCAAGCCCCTGGGGTCATTTATTAGTAGCAGAAAGCATCCTATAATGTAGCATGTAGCTTGGAGCTCACGTGTATATGTATACATGGCAAGGCAATACAGGAAGGATTAAAAAAAATGATGGCATGCATTTCCCTCCCCCTTTGAGTTAGAAACACCTGCACAGAGGGTTAGAGAGGAGATGAGTAATATCACATCATACCAAACTGACTTAACACAAAAACACCGTTAAGCCTCCTTTCACAAAATTCAGTACTTTTTAATCACAGTGATATTCATGGGCCCAGTATAAATTACAAGTTTACAGAGGCAAAGCAAACCCTACTGCACAGACTGAGATTTTTCCTATCCTCATTTGCTATTTGTACAAGTAGGCAAGCACACAAACACCTTGGAGATTTTGAAGTATTTCCAGATAGGAGAATGACGTTGGTGTTGCTTTCAACCAGAATACATTTCAACTCAGTTTGCCATATCTCACATGTTTATTCATACAGCTGCTATATGTTACACACCTCCACCATGTGCCTCAGTGGGAATTTATTTATCTCCTTATCAGAATTGAAAGTTCTCTCATCATTCTATCTAAACTCAGCCTTTGATAATAAAATTTCCCCGTATGTTTCCTATATGCTACTGTAGCCCCAGACTTAACTAGTAGTTAGCTCAGTGTAGATTACTTATATAATACAAAAAAAAAAAAAGTGGAAGAGGAGAAATAAGTAATTTCTGCTAGGTGTAACTAAGGAAAAGCTGGATAGCTGCCCTTGTTCTATACAGAATGGACCAATTCATAGGATCCAATCAAGAACTGCCTCTTAGAGATGCTTTTAATGGAAAAAAAAAAAAAAAAGCATTTGTAAATAACTTTCTCAGTATGTACTTATCCTTTCAGCACAACTATTAGAAAGCAGAGAGCTGAAGCTTGAAATAGCCCACCCTAATCTAGGCATAGATCACAACATCCCACAGGAGTCAAAATGCCATCAGTAAAAGCATCTGTAAGTAGGTGCTAAAGGGCTACATTAACAAGATGCACTTGCTCACATCATTTCTACATCAATGTAATACCGTATTGAAAAGGTCCAGGGCAGCTCAGGCCTGATAAAGAGCTAGACAGGTTCCTGCTTTTCTGTAAATTATTGTGGGGGCTTTGATCTTCAGAGCTGTGTTATGATCCCAGGGTCTTCATCAATCCTTAGATACTTCCCACTTGCACGCTCCTTGAGTGCCCAGTCATGGAGGAGGCTGTAATCATAGTGCTCCTCATCCACTCGTTTTAGAAAGGCCAGTCCAGAAATGGCCTGCCACTCCCTGAGAGATGGGATACGAATTTCCTTTACATTCTCACTTCCTGGGACAAAGCCAAAGAACTTTCTTACATGCTGCATGGCATAGAGCCTGGAGTGCTGCTCCGTCGCCTCATCGAAGAGCTCCTGCTCGTTGTGGACATAGCTGCTCCAGTATCTGAAATGTAGAAAGCTGAGTGGAGAGAAACAGCTTGCCAAGCAGTAAGAAAGGAACACAGTGATGACTACCACAGCAATCAGAAGCCAGCCAGCCACCTTGCCAAAAAAAAAAAAAAAAAAAAGAAGAAAACAGTTAGAGCTGAAAATACTCACAAATGATAACTTTTGAGCACCAGAAAATCTGTAAGATTATCTTTACTTGCTTCTCCTAAATAATAGCATTAACAAAGTATAAGCCTGGAAAGTATATATTGCCACCAAACCCAGTCCATACCTACAGAAGGTATACATGAAGTAAAATCACTTCTTCCTTTCAAGTTCAAGAAAGTTCTCTTTTGTACAGTTTTAAGAATATTTTTTAGAATATAATTTTAAGAATATTGCTTTCTCAGCTATTACTGTTATAAGATATGCCATCCAGGTCCTAGACTGTTTAAAAACAGTTTTCTCTGAAGTGACAACTTAATGCTTGGCCTATTATTTACACAGTATACAAACTTATAGAATTGAGTGTGATCTAAACCCCAAGATTTTACATGGGTTCACATGAAGCTAGCACAGCCTGGGCATCTTCGTCATGTTTCCTCTGCTTCAATGAAGGAAAAACTTCATACTCTCCCTGGCTCTTGAACTTCCATTTATTTTACTTGATACTACTTTTCAGGATACTACACAAGGAAGAATATATTGTCAGGTAGCAGGTAACAAATGGGACAAGCAGACATAGTAATTTATATACCTAAAGTTCCGCTTTAAAGAAGAGAACAGGCTTCAAAACACAGATATTTAGCACTCAAGACAAAGGATACTGATTTTGTTTTAACCTAATGCCTTGCCAGCTGTATTAGCTTCACCTCTCATCATCAGATTTACAGGCAACAGAAGCAAGAGGAGTTACTCACTTGTGACTGGTATCGGAGGAGGAGAATCACTTCATCTCTTGCCCGGGTCAGCTCTGGAGGAACCAGCTGACTGCAGGGAAATGTGGCCAATATCCTACTGCGTTCACTGGCAGTAACATTGGGAGCAGCTTCATAGTAATACACAGGGACATACTCACTCATAGCACAGATATAATATGAGCCATTTATCAGGGTGACTGCAAGCCACGTGACTGGAGCAACCAGTGCCCTCCCAGTGATGCTGCACAAGACAAAGCAGACCAGTTTGCATTTCAGCAACCTGTTTGATGCAGTCACCCTCTCAAAATGAGGCCTTTTGCCCATAACCAGCCTCCAAGTCTGGTTGTTCAAGGCATAGCCAACAACCAGAAGGATCAGTGCAGGCACTCCTAGGAAAGCCAGCCCATAGATAAGGTTCTGTCCAACGTGACAGGGACAGCTAAATGTGAAAAAAGAGAAAAGTTGCTGCCCGCCAATTGTCAATATTGCAATTACTGCATTGGCAATAATGACCTCTTTGCCTTTTAGAAAAGTTAACCACTTTGGAAGAAAAGCCATTTTAGATTCTATTCTTTACCAGATTCTTTTCATTTAAGTCACCACTAGCTTTTAGTTATATTTTAGTGTTAATGGTAGAGCAGAATAAACACCAACAGCTTGACAAGAATACCACCAAACAACACCAAAAAAACCCTGAAAGTCTTCTCCTCCCACTAATTTTCAGTAGCTTGTTTGCTAGCTTTAAGTATGCTTGCAGACGTCCACTGATGTGTTTTAATTGGTTCAGTAATTTATCTCAGCTGTTCTGGAAAATTGAGCTTTTAGGCTGTTGTGAGCTCTGCCAGCCCCTTGTTAATTGTGTGAAATTAACAAATAAATTGTGTGAATAAATTCCCCCTATTTTTTGGATGCCATGCAGTGCTATCAAACTGATGGCTAACCTGTCAGGGCTAATTGTCAAGCTGTTTGGTAATCACCAGTAATCAGCAGAAACATGCATGAAACTAGAAAAAAAAAAAAAAAAAAAAAAAAAAAAAAAAAAAGGAGCTCTCCAGCTATTCTTCATAAAATATCATCCAAACAAACCCTTAGCAAATGGACTGATTAAAAAAAAATAATGTTTCCACTTTAAAATAAACTTATAAAATATTCCATAAGTTGCACAGTGTTTGGAATCCTAGTGCTGTTTGCATTTGGTATCAGTTCTGGGGCAATCCATTGTCCGAACACTGGAGTCGGAGTAGTTAGCTGCTCGATCATGAGGATTTTAGTGTTTCACCAGTAGGTGGCAGGAAGCTGGCATGTCTCTTTTCCTGACAGTGCTGAATGTTTCCTTTGCGAAGTTGCTTGGGGTTTTTTTGGGGTTTTTTTTTTGTTTTGTTTTTTTGGGGGGGTGTGGATTTGTCTTTTTGGGGGGGGCTTTTTTTTTTTCCCCCGTAATATCTGCTATTCACAAAATGTCGAGACAGCTGGTATTTATATAGTGTGCTTGTGATTAGAAGTTTTAAGATTTTCTGCAAGTATAGTCAGTCCTATTCCATGGGCAGAGGTAGCTTTTTTTCAATCAAGTATTTCCACAGCTGGCTTCTGTATATTGGGATATATGACCTGGACTCTGAGCATCTCTCACAAATCAAGCCTTAAGCAGGAGTCTGAAAAACTGAAAACATTTCACTTTTGATGATTTAATCTGGATTACACTTTTTCTATGGTCATGCTATCCAGTGGTTCTATGCATTGCATAGCCTAGGCTGATCTGAATATGCAAATACTTGTGTTTAAGTACTGCAAAGTCTGACAGTCTGTCATATAAACATTCTTACCAAGAAAAGAAAAAAATGTTAGCCAGAAAGTTCGTGGGGAACTTTGCCTTCCTATTACTAATGTCTATCTCCAGCATGTGTGGACTTGCTTGTGTGATATAATAATGTCTGCATAGCCTCTTCTCTCCCCTTGCAGAGAAGGTTGCTGATAATAAATTTGATCTCAAACAGCAGTTTTAGCACCCATGGTGGCTGCCATCCAGGTCCTAGATGCCTGTTTACACAGGGATGGCATGTTATACACGCCTTGCCTGTTCACTGGGCAGGACCCTGCTCCTCCAGGGCACTGTTGCTTGTCTCATCCTCAGTCACCATCTGAGAAAGGGGTCCTTACTGGTAACTGGCTCTAAAACAATGTGACAATGTTACATAAAATTAAAAGCAGTACAGAAACATCTAGCAGCACTTTGTCACAGCTTTTCTGGGACTTGTTAAGTTCTTAGTTGTTTGGACAGAATAATAGCACAATAAAATCCCAGAGCTGTCTGAATATTGCCATTTTAAACCTTCATTTTCTTTCAGTATCAGGATTTTCAGTACTTTTTGGTACTATATTATATTTGAAAAGAAAAAAAATCAGTGAAATAAACCTATCAGGCTATTACAAAATTATTTTTTAAGTCTTCCATTATGCCTCAGTTCCTTTTAAAATCTGATTGTTTCCTTCTGAGATTTCTTTTGGAACCTGTGTCTGATTTTGTTTATAAGGGAGGAAGGCCCTCCCAAGCATCACTTGTTTACTCAAAAAACACATTAGATGTGAAACTGAAGTGGTATCCAACACTGAAATATTAATAGCCAGCCTAAGGCTGTTGAATGAGGCAATTTGTACAATCAATACAACAACTTTGTACTTCTGCATTTTCATTCTTTGGCATTTGCTTTCATGCTCTGCCGTAAATGATCCTGCTGGGTCATCCTATTATGAAACAAATTACAGGCTTGGATCCGATTAAGAGCTTGGGTGGCACATCAAACCTTTAAGTACTTGCCTTTGCAGAGGAATCCAGGGTCTTGAGGTAGACATTTAGGCTCTTTATCCAATTCCCAGCAAGAGATAGGACTGGATGCAATCCAAAATACCACTACCTGAGGTGACAGCTGGCTGGCCTATGAGGCAGAAAGATGCTTATAACTGACATCTGAGGGAAATAGGATCCATGAACAAACCTTAGTCGTGGTTTTGCTTTTCATATTACATGGCTCTGTCAGCTTGAACTCACTGCCAGTAACCTCACTTATGAGAAGGAGAGATGAGAGATTTTTATATTTTTTTAAAGGAGTAAGAATAATGTCTTTTAAAACATGATTATTGGAATACAGGTTTAACCTTCCCATGCAGAGCAAACAGTTTTTATTCTCCTTTCTATTGAAATAGAGCAACCACGGAAGAATAGAAAGATTGGTTTCAGCTCCCTTCTCCACCTGATCTAGTAAAAACTCACTCACTCACTCACTCATATTTCTTCCAAAAGATTATTGTTAGTGATGAGATGTGACTATGTTGCAAAGAAGCTGTGTTCTCCAGCTTTCCTGCCACAGTTCTACCAGCTACACTTAGTTTCTCCACAGAGAGTTTTTTGATATTTATTGGATCAAAAAAAGAGCAGAATTTTGTTATCTAATGGCCTAGGGAAGGGTAGGAAAGAAGAGGGAAGTGATCTGATATTTTCATTCTGAAGTTTGGAGGAGGAGACAGAATCCTGGTCTCTTTGGTCCTGCACACATTTTCATCACTGAGTTAGCAGTCAAAAGATCAAAGTTCTGTGGCTCCTCTAGCTGCATTTTGAATTCCATTTTGCATGGATGTCAAGCCCACTTGTGCATGTTAGAAAGCACAGGTATAGAAAGCACGGTGTGAAAGTACCTGCATGACAGATTTCCTGTGGGAGTAGAGGAGAGCACTGCCAGTGTCCTGTGATCTGCCAGGTCACAGTCTGGATGCAGGCTGCCAAGTCATTTCCATGGTCTCTTTGGCCTTTGGAGAAGTTCCTGTCCCCATAACCAGGACAACCACTGATGGGGGGGGGGGGGGGGGGGGGGGAAGCTTTATCTTAAGGGAAGAATAGAAATCTGTTAGTGATTTTTTTAAAGCTTACATATTTCACTTCAGAATTCAGCTGTGCTTTATAAGCAAATTTATGAGATTTTAGGTTCCTGCAGAGAGCAGAAAGAAGGCACTTAAATCTCAAAACACTCTTGAGAGACATAACCTAACCAAGGAAGTTTCAGCAGGTCAAACAGAGAATGCTTCCCAGGCAGGGCACTACTGCAAAGTGACAGGAATAGCACTGCTTTATTTGGAAACACAGTCAGAGCAGCAGCCATACTGGACTTTTAGTAAAAGCATTCATGTGTGATATGAGAAACCTGTGTTTAAGTTCTTTTTTTCACATAGCTTCACACCCTCAACACCTACCTTGTGATTTGAAAGATTTCTATTTTCTGTTAGAGAAAATTTAATGCAAGGTCTATCCATCTGGAAAATGGAGAGCAAACAAAAGCTTGACCCTGTGTTTTACTAGTTTGGACACCTGTCTTTTGTGGTTAATGCATTCTTGTTTTGGCCCAAATAATTTTTTCTCTTTTTTTTTTTTTTTTTTTTAAGCCTTTCTAATTAGACAATATCTAATTTATCATTTACTTCTATGTTGCAGTTATTATGTACTTGCCTTTACAGGTATCAGCTTTCCCATAATAGCCAGTCCATTGCAAGAGACAGGGTGCTGATGCATGGTTTTATTTGTGCTTTTGAGCTTCAGGATATATTTTGTGATTGGCTTTTTGGCTTTTAGTTTGATGGGAATGAAGATAACTGGTGTAGTTTAATGCTCAAGCACTGTGAAGACTGACCACGGGGCTGAAGGCTAAGTTTCTCGCCTGAAAAACAGGACAGAAAGGGAGGTGTAGGGTGATTCTAACTTTCTCACTATCCCAATTGCCTTGGATTACTTCTGAGAAGCATATGTTCAGAATTAAAACAGGTGCCAGATATGTGCCTATCTCTACTCTTTTCACAGGGCTGCAAGACAGTCCACCAAGGACTCGTTTCGTCCCTGGAGGTGTTGAATCCCCAGTTTATTTGGACACACCTTTTCAGCTTTGTTTTCTCAACAATGTGCAAACCTTTCCAAATATAGTACATTCTGCTCAGTACATAGCAATATATTTGTGAATTAACTTGTGTAAACGTGGGCATGTATGTATTTTTCAATGGATGTTGATGAGTCCTTGCCATGCATTGCACTGTCTGAGGCACAGGCTTCCTTCATGATTATGGTATTAATAATGCAGGCTGTAGTAATTAATCCATATATATTCTGAACCAGATAAATAAGATTGCGCTCATTTATGAGTAGTCTTAAGTGCTTTGTGGTGGGTTCACTGAAGTTATATTATGCTAATTATAATCTTTTACAGGTTGGTGGGGTTTTTTTACAGTACAGGTTTTTGTTTTGTGGGGTTTTTTTTTTTGTTTTTGTTTTTTTTTTTGTAATGCAGTACACTATTTTGTGGAATATGGGATTACTCTTGCAATGTGAGGCATATTTGGTGCTTGTTGCCAGCTGGAGACAATCAGAGAAACAAACCTATCTCAGACTCAATTTAGAAATGCAAGTAACTATCTAGAGAATTGTAAAGCCTGGCCTTTAAAATTTGTTTACTTTTAGATATGAGAAGTACGTACAATAGTTTTGCTTATAAAAATGGAATTGGGTTTTACAGGGTCAGAAGAGAACCCTAAAAACAAAACAAGGAAGAGGCTATTACATTGTAAAATTGTCAATACAAGTTCATTCTGTGTAAAATAAAAGCAGTTAGGATGACTGAGTTTTACACAGAAAAAGCTGAAAATCCTTTTATCTGTCTTATTTTTTCTTGTTGAATTGTGTCATAACTTTAAACTACCATTTTTTAAAGTAAACTAATATTTCCTTTTTCCAAATGAATCACATCTGAATGCTTTCTGTGCATCTGTAGTAGTAAATATTTGTAATTTCACTCTAGCACTGGACCTGTTAGTTAATAGAAATTTAATAACAGCATGGCATTCAGAGGAGGCCATGTATTTTTACTTCTTTTCCTGAGAGGACTCAGTTGGAATGTATGCAAGTCCTATAAGGATGACAACTACCTGATTAATTTCTAAATTCAACAGTGACCATAGTTGAAGTTCATTGCAAATCAAAGCTACCATGTCCAAATTTACCATGGGGGAAACAGAGGAACTAAGCTTGGATGTTCATTGCAAGGATATTAAGAAATAGGGGCTATAACAGGTTAAGAATGATAGAATACCCCCTAGGAACATTGTTAGTGAAAGTGCCATTTGCACAAGCTGGCAGCTGTAGAGGTACAGAATTTATTCCTCTGGGAAGCTGAGTTCTCTCTATCCGCCCTGGCAGCTTTACACAAACATGGTGGTAGCAGTGCCTTAAAAGCCACACTTCCCCAGCTTAGGCAGACATTAAGTCACCAGACTACAGCAGCCAGAGTTGGCAGAAGACTATAGCTTCTTTAGATTGAAAGCAATCAATTTTTATTTCCCTTGTACAGCAGTATCTTGCAACTGTGTTTTTATTCTTCGGAGCCGTTGTTTTTGTTAACTCTCCAAACACCAAAGTCTGATACAAACAACAGAATAAATTTACTGTCCCTAAAAATGTTAGAACTGTCCTGTTTGACTTCACATGGCTGTTAGCTGTGTATTTGATTAAAAACCATTCCTATGGACAGAGTGATTATTAATGTTATGGACAGTGGCAGATCTATTGCCAGTCAAAATCCTCCCAAAGGGCTCGGTGCACGCAGAGAATAGGAGGAGCATCAGCAGCATTACAGACTGCAGCAAACACATTTCAGGCAAAAGACAGAAGAGCAGAGAGGAGAAAAGAGAAGAGAAAGAGGACTGAGAGAAAACTATGCTGCTTGAAGAAGAAAATATATAGACTGACAATCAGATACATCAGGAGTTACACAAGCAACATGTCTCGGTCACCAGGAAGAAAGCAGGAGAACCACAAAATAGTAAGACATTTTTTGTATTAATAACATTGTGCATGAAATAAGAATAACCTATTATTTTATTGATGCATTTTATACACTCCTATTTCTGAACAATTTGAATGTACTGAAAGGACAGGGATACTGAAAGGATTGGTGGTATGAGAGCAGAGCTGCTGGCAGCATTTATGGCTACTATTCCTAATGCTGGGATTCTGTACAGCTTGAAATAGAGGGGCACAAAGTTTCTGAGACTGCAGTCTGTTCAGAAGCAGAAGTCTAAGTGCTTCAAGTGTTTATGATATAAAATATAAATGCCAGGTAAGTTTATGTACATTGAATGTAGTTAGGTACATTCAATGAAACGCAGAGAGAAGGAGATCTCTGTTCTATGCTTGAATGGTTTGACTCCACACAAACCTTTCTTCTGGAATTTGGTGCCTTAGGGCTTTCTGTATGGCAAATGGTGATTTTTGACAAGAACTGGGAGTGGAAAAATTCCAGAAGGTTTTAAGTCAATGTTGTATCAATTTCTGAAAAGAGGACAGAGGTCTCCACTGAAAAATAAATGGAAGAGCATAATACAGTTACAGATAACATACCTAAGTTTATGGTCAAAAAGTATTCCAATGGATTGCAAGTGTGGCTGATAAATTTGATTATATTGATATATTATGCTTAAGTTTCTCTGAAGTAATTTTCTTTCAGTCTCTGTTCAGCAACAGAGACTTTTTGCTGAACAAGAATAACAAAACAATACAGGACCTGTATGACATCCCTTACTCAATTGAAAACTTGTTACAGAGAATTTGGCCAAGAGTACAATATTATTTTAAACAGGAGTTATCACTAAAATGAGTTTGGAAAATGGTTCTACGTAATATTCTGAACAGTGACTTGTTAAAATCAGCAACACTGATTAAACTTCAGACTTCTGATGCAAAGGAAGCAAGAAGAAATCTTTCCACCACACAGTTCTTACTTTGCTACTGTGATTTGTTTTTATTGGTATCACTATTATTTTTCCACAGGCTAGAGACAAAAGCTCTGGTGCCACAGGGCTGTAGCACTTCCTTTAATTAATTCCTGTCCAAGAAGTTTAGTAAGGGTCAACCTAATTCCTCACTTAAAGGCCAGCTGCTACTCCTGCTAAATACAGAGAGTTCTACAGTGCATAGATGTGATCAGACAGGGCAGGGAAAGAGAAAGAAACTCTCCTCCAAATTGTTGCACAGCTGAAGACCCCACAGTAGTGCTTGTGACAGGATCAATGCAGAGATATCTTTGGCATCTTCAGTTGCTCTCCATGTTCCTTGGGCAAGGGGATGCAATCCTCACCATCCCCTTCATCTTGTTTTTCTTTACACTTGTGCTGAACTGTAGTATTTTTTCATTATTACCTACTTTTTTTTTTTTTGAGAAGGCAGCTAATGATTTGAATCAGATCAACCCTACCTTTGTGAACTGTTGTGCCTACTGCAAAAGTTTTAATAGTCCGTTGCTTCTTTTCCTGTTTCTGCTTTTTATTATTCTTAGATGGCACTTGACAGCATTTGTCAATCCAGAATACATACACTTAAGATGCAAGAATTAATGATGATTGTAAGTGAATATATCAAGAAATGGTATGTCTGAGAAGCAAAATCCCTTATGAACTAAAGTGAAGATGAGTATAGACTCTGTTATGCTTGAAATGTGGATTTCAGTGATTATGCATCCATGGACAAAAGTTTCTTTATTAATTTGAATGTTATTTTTGCTTTCTTTTAATGAGCAGTAGCTCAAAAACAAGGAAAAGTTGGATTTTAGTTCTCTTCATTTTCGATTTTCATATTTTCTGACAGAGCAGAGAACTTTTTGTACTCACATATGGGGCTTTGGTAGCCCAGCTGTGCAAGGACTATGAAAAAGATGAAGATGTCAATGCCTGTTTAGATAGAATGTAAGTACTGCTTTAAATGTTCAATTTCATCCATAATGCTATATATTTATGTCTGTATTACCTTTCAGCTTTTTGTTTGTTATCTCACAAGTTCCAGCATTCATGGTTACAGAGAAAACAGGGAAAAGGTTCAATATTCTGTCAACAGAAACAACACTAATTTGTGAATTAAGATCAACAATTAGCTTTTTAATTCTCTGAGGAAAATTTAAGGATGGTTTTCATAGCTTACACTTGTTCCTTGCTTATCCTTTACTTATGCTAATTAGTAGTATAATCTTCTAAATTTCATATCATATATTACTCACTAAGTTAGGGGCAAATGAGCTTCTCACCTTTAAAAGACCATACAGCAATGAGTGAGATAGCACAAAAGGTCAATGAAAGTGGATTTTTACATGGATAGGCTCCTTGGAAAATGAAGATCCAGTGTTTACAGTGTCATCCTGACTGAGCTTCCTAGGCATTACTACCATTAAAATAACAATATAATGGAAAATCAGCAAGAAATAACTTTTTAGCTAGTTAACAAGAACATATAGTAAGGCCTTTGGCAGAACAGCAAGGCTTATATTTCTGGGCAAAGCAGACATGCAAAATGTATTTACAACAATCACAGTGGACAGAATACCCTGACCACTCTGTTAACTTGAAAGTTTGAAAACTAGCTGTAGTCCAATGACTATCCATGAGAATAAATTTAAAGAAAAAAAAAAGTCATTGTTAGGGAAAAAGAAAAATAAGTTATTCAAAAACTTATAAGGGATAATGTCCCTCAGACACTTTTTTGTGTTCATCTCTCATTCAACTCTAGTGAAAATCATACATTTAAAAAATGCAAAGGCTTCTTCAATTATGCCATAGTAGAAATTACTAGAAGCAGTTTTGGGAGATGTGGATACAGATTGTGCTCCTTATATTTTCATTATTGCAGTTGTTTCTATAAAAACTTCTTGTTTTGAAGAAGACTTGATAATATGATGACAGGTTTCATTAAAACAATGTGTTCTTTACTTCTGTGATTTTGAAACAGCCTAGCTTTACAAAGAAACCTCACATCTCAGCAGACCTGTGACAGGTGGGGACAGTGTACTTACCTCTCTCTCTGTGTACATATATAGTCTGTAGTAGGAAGGATGCTTTTCACTGTACAGTTGCCAAGTAGCTGCGTACCAGTCTGTTATTAATTTGACTTTGCAAATCTAAGTCATAAAAGTTGAAATGTATTTAAGTAGTCTTGTATGTCACTAATACATACCTTGCTAAATGCTGATGACACATTTGCCAATGTTATTGATACTTAGGCAATAGATAAATATTTCATTGTTTCTAGACAAATTACATACTGCAATTTTAATCTTCATGCTGACAAACCCACTTTTTGGTCTTGTCATCAGCTCACTCTTTGTCTTCTAGCCAAAGATGTTTCACACAAACCAGTAAAAAACTCCACTGAGTTCAGGCTGCTTCACTGAGGGTGTAGGGCCTCTGACAAACAAGCAAACAAGCATTGCCAACATCTACTTAACTGGGAATGAAAAGTTTCCTAAAAACCTTTCTGAGCTGAGTACCCAGTCTTATATAACTTTTGTGTCGATCTCTTTCCATTATTCAGAAAATTTGTGGAGTCACAGCTTTTTTGCACACTAAGAAGTTATTGACCTTTGTTAATGTGTCAGAGCTAGGAATGAATATTTGTTTTATAAAAAGTCCAATATCTTCCATCTCTTTTCTTTTTTTTTAATTAATATTTTAAATACAAAATGGAGGTGGTGAGATAACAAAAATGAATATTTGTTTTATAAAAAGTCCAATATCTTCCATCTCTTTTCTTTTTTTAAAATTAATATTTTAAATACAAAATGGAGGTGGTGAGATAACAAAAATTCTGCGTTTGTTGCGGTACTGAGTGACACAGGGACCCCAAGCAGGTGGAAAGGAGTGCTCCTTATTGCCAAAAATCCCGACCCTTTTATGCAGTTAGCTGGTTTTCAGTTTACAAGGTTTTAAGGCACCACAAGTTTAAGTCAACCGGGCACCATCCACCACAATGTAGACATGATGTGGACACGTGGCAGGTAATTGCAAAGGAGGAGTGAAAAATGAGGTGAAGAGCTAAGGGGAAAGCGAAAGAGATCAGGTGTGAGTGCATTTCCTATGGGTTCCCTGGCTGCAATGGGGGTGCCTGGGATTTGGTGTCTATATGTATAGACAATTTCCAGATGAACTGTGTACACAATTCACATTATCCTTGCCAGGAGCATCATGCTTAAAGAACTATGATTCCTTAAATGACTACAAGAACAGCAGTCCCACTGTGCTGCAAAATGTGGTAGAAAGAAGAATGTTGACCAGCAAAATGTGTTGTCATTAAGGCCACTCAGGATCATGCAGCTGTTTCTGAGGAAGTGCAAGAGACGCATTAGGGAGATGGCAGGTGGAAAGTAGTTGCCCATTTTAAATGTTGCCTTTCCTTGTTTCCTCCTTAGGGGATACAGCATTGGCATAAGGCTGATTGATGACTTTTTGGCTCGTTCAGCTGTGAGAAAGTGCCGTAGTTACTCTGAAACTGCAGACATGATTGCACAGGTAAATAAGATTTGCATTTTCTAAAGCATCATCAGATTCAGTGGTCTCAGCTTAGAATCATATATTCCCTTTCTTTTTTCCTCTTCCTAGGAGCATAAGTCTTAACCATCTCATTCAGATGTCAAACTTTAATATTTTTACTTCTGCCATTTGACTCCTCTCATCATCGCCATAATTACCTTCGATACCTTTTTACTTTAAAATGGTAATATTAAGAATAAGCTGCAGGATTTTCTAAAGAAAGAAAAGTCTCTGTGGTAGCAAAGAAGAACTGTAAGAAAGGAAAATGAAAGGGACATTTTCCTGACTACCCACTAATTTAATAATAAAATCAAAAAGATAAAATCAGCACATGTACTTTCACCTACTTATGGAAATTTCCCTTTTATTGAGTAGCTGTTCACACTTCTGTCAGACAAGAAAGACACAGGTATGTAAAGATGTACTTTTGCCCCCATTGGCAAGTTAGAATTCCAGGGAATTTCAAAGAGAAATTTAAGTAAGAATGATACATAACAAAATTCCTCCTGGTAAGCAGCTGAGCTGGGGTAGATGATCCATTAGAAATGGTGAAGACAGCTGAATGAAACTGATGGGACAAGCAGCATTTCTATCACTGCTTTAAAATACACTGCCTCATTTAAAAAATATATACCAGGCTACAAAATCACTTTTTTCTTCATTTTTACATTCTTCTTCAGGTGGTATTGTTACCTTATTTTCATAAATATGTCAGATACCTGGTTTTCTGGGTCTTATTCCTCATAGTTCCCTTCTTTATAAATGCATTATTACAGTTGAACCATCATTCTTAAGTACAGGGTATTCAACAGCAAAGTACAGTGAGAAATTAACAATGGGAAAAAGATGCTATTTCTCTGCAGCTTGTACTTCCAAAGAGACTTATTAAGAGAAGTAAAAAATTACTTGGAAAGACTGGAACAAACATTAAAGCACACACTGTCCCTTTGAAAGACTATTTTTAGCAAGCTAAAAGGAGTTCTGTAGTAGGAGTATAACATTTCTGAGGCAAAATGTGATATGGACAACACTTTCATATTTCTTTGGCAAAACAGTTTTTAAATAATCTCCAAGCACATTTGTCTGAGACACATACCAACAAAACATGTGTCAAGTGACCTAGTAAGTAACTGCAAATACTCTGTTAAAAGTTTTTAGTTCAGGATCATGAAGCTGTTTACATGACCTCCTTAACTCTTCAGCAGGAGTGTTCCCAGCCAGGAGAAAGTGATTAAATACTTAACTGCACTAGGTCTTCAGAGGAATAAATCTGTTTGACGATGAGTAAAACCAGTTCAAAGTTAAAGTAATTATACCAGTTAAGCAATTAAAGTAGTTAGAGCCCAACCTCCTGTTAACGTAGCTGTTATCCTGCAGTTCTTTGGAAAACAAAGTAGTCTGTAAAATCAGGCTGTGGGTGTTCCCTGTGGAAATGGAAAGAGATGAAGCAAAAGAAAAAAAAAAATCCATAAAACGAGGACTACAAAGCCAGCTTCCCAGATTAAGAAATAAATACCAAAGGAAAGGTGCACCTAAGGCAGGGACTGGGAGCTTAAAACTTCCACCACTAGTTGGGATTGGAAAGCCTGGGCTTTACTGCTACCTTATAGTGGCTTGGAGAAAGGCCAACAGGTTTTGATGAGGAGCCAAAGTGAGCCCTTCTGCACTGAGTTCCCATGGTGTTCTCATGGTGGTCACATGATTTGGCATGATTATATTTGGGATTGAATTAAAAAAGAGATTAAATGGGACATTTAAAAGTAGGCTTTCTGGCAAATTGGGGTAAAAAAATGGAAACCAGTTGAGGAATGATAGTAAGAACAAAGACCAGCTGAAGAAGTAGTGTCCAAGATGGGATTCAGAATTTGGATCTGAGTGTAACTAGGAATTACTTTTGAAATTAGTTTGATAGTTTTTCTCTAAAATCCTGCAAATTCAAAATTTTAATTCAATTTCTCCTCAAAGGAACTTGTTGCAATTGATCTGATCAAATGAGTTGTAAAAAACAGCTTCTGGTTTTAGATCTAATGTTTATAGTACCTTCTCTAGCACCAGGAGGTGTTTGTGTGTGCCAGAGGTGGAAGCAGCCCAACTGCACCCTCTGGTCCACAGCAAGCTGGTCCTGGCTCACAGGCTCCACTGCTGGATTTAGCACTGCTGTGCCTAAGGATAGATCTGTTCCTGAAAAGCAGTGGCTGCAGACATGGGTGCTATTGTGGACACTCAGTACCCCATGAATGCAGGAAATGAACATCTCTGGAGCTCTTTGAAGAGAGCTCCCTGGAGGGGATAACAAAGGATGGGATAGTCCAACCCTGTCACCCCTGTCCAGAGCTGTAGGGCAAGAGAAGTCCTTCCCCTTGTCATGGAAGGTGCTGCCACACGCGGTCCCTGTGTATTGGCTTATGGCCAGTTTGAAGGTCTGACAGAATGTGGCAGACTTTATGAAGCTGGTAGATGTTGGTTTTCAGATCTCAGCAGGGAGAGGGGAAAGGCATAAGCGGGTTGCTTTGCTAAGTAATACAGTCTACTGTGGTAGACAGTAAACAGAACATTGAAGTGCTGCACTGTGGAGAGTAAAGAAAACTTCAGAAGAGAAGTTTGGAATTGGCAACAGATGGCAAGACCTTTAGTGTATCTTCCTCTTTCTAAACACTGACTGAAAAAATACTAAGAATGAAAAGTATGCTAGCAGTATTATTTTTTTGGCTGCCTTTCCCCTTTTAAGCAGATTAATTCTGGTCCTTCATTAATCTTGCTGTTATGCTGTCTGAAGTCATGGTTTCAATTTTTTTACAGTCTGTACTTACTTACTTGGTGTCATGACTTATGCATAAAAAGTTTGGTAGTAAAAAGTCCCCAGTAGTATGTAGAGGGACTGGTAAGTTAGTGGCTTCCTAAATATTTCAGTATTTCTAGACTGTGCTTGAGCACCACCAAAATATTAATGATCTTTATTCTTGCTGCTTGAGAGGGATGGAATGCTGGTTGACACTGTGAAAAAGGGCAGTGATACATTTTAAATTCAGACTGCATAGATCTCATTTTCTCATTAAGCAATAATGTCATAGAGTTGCAAATAACATTTTCAAAAGTGAGATTTTGCTTTATATGGGCATCATTTTGGCGGCAAGCCTATGTATGTGTCTAAACAGATATTCTTTTTTCTTCCATTTCATAGATAAAAATGAGACAGATTTATGGGATGCAAGTTTTAAATCACCTCATTCATTTTGCTGTCTAGTCTTTTGGAGTCACAAAGACTAAAAAGATTTTTGTTTTATTCTCTAAGAAGCTGTAAATGGTAGTTTTAAAGTAGTTGCTGTCCAGTTACAGCCTGGTTTTAAGAAAAAACAGTTATATTCATTGAATTGCTTACTTATGCAGTTAAATTATTATTCCTGCTGAGACATTTTCAATTTATGGCTTTGCAATTTGACCTTAATTTGGTGCTCCATTGCAAACCAGCTACTTCTTTTGTGTAGTTCCCATGCAAGTTCTCTTTTACACAGGGATTTTTAACAGTAGAATTTGGACAGATTCATCATACCACAATGCAAAGTACAGATGAAACTAAATTGAAAGCATATGAGGTCTTAGCATGGTTAAAAAGTCTTTATTCTTATAACAAAGACTTCAAGTTCAGTGGAGCAGCAGATGTATAGTGGAAGAAGAGCTAAGAGAATTATAATGACTAATCTGAGGGACAGAGTACAGAGAATTAAACAGAAGTTTCCTGTTTTCTTGTACACTCATACTTTGATGGATATCAGAATTAATGTAAAATCTAAATTTTCCAGCAGAAAATGCTGATCTTGATGTTTGGTTTTATTTGTTGGGTTTTTTTCTCTCTCTCCAGTTTGTTTTGGACACTGTTGACAATAGTCTGTCTCTTTCTGAGCTGCCATGGTAGCTGCTGAATTCAGGGACAATTAAAAATAGATAGAAAGCAGCTTTTGCAATAGCCCCTTGAAGGACCAAGTTAAATTTGCCAAACTTACATTCCACATGAAAACATAGGGTCAAACTGGCTGTTATTTCAGTCTGTTTTTATAGAAGTATTCTAGGATCTACATGGAAATTTCATTAAGTCCCAGGCGTTTTGGTAAGATAAAAGAGTCACACAGCCCTGGGACTAAAGATCAGCAAGAGATTGTGCTGCAATGTGTGCCTGGTAGGAGCCCAAGTGTTCAGCAGCAGCTCTTGGGCGTGGAGACACTCTCAACATGAGGTACCTGCAAACATGAAGCAGGCAAGGAAGAGGAGAGGTAAATTCCCCTTAGATTTGCCCCCATAATAAAGGTGAAGATAGGGCTGAGAAGTGCTGCTATTTCAGATGGCCTGGGCTACTCAGGTGCAGAGCCCTAAGCTTTCTTCTGAGGGAAAAAAGGATACCAAAAGCTCTAAGTGTGATCACTGTGTCCTCTTACCCTTCCCTCTACCAGCTATGCTTTTGCCTCTCTGTCACAGTTATTATATCACACTGGAGGCCTTATCTTTACATCAACCCACTTGTTTCCCATAGTTCTTTGATCAAATCATTAATCTACTTGCTGTTCTCCCCATTGCATCCCTACTTGCTTTGATTTCCTGAGGAAGGAGGAGGAGAGACATTTTTGGAAATGGAAGTTTGGCCCAGGCAGTCAGGCTGTCCTGTTAGGGGGTGTGTTGTATGCAGGGGGGAGGTAAAATGGGGCTGGACAGAAGATGTTGGGGCAGCTCTCACAAGGAAAGATAAAACCAGACAAATAAGAAGGGTCATATAGCCTGGAAGTAGCCAGATGCTATACCAGGAGAGGATCCTGTGGAGAAAATGGTTGGTGTACATGCCAAGCACAGTGTCAGACATCTGCTGTTGTGACTTTCATTTTGGCAGTCTTGCATCTGTGCTTTCAGCTGCAGCAAGCCCATTTAAGCATATAATGTTGCAAGTGCGCTGCTGAGTGGATCATCTGGGATGAAAGAACTTTAAAACATTGTCTCAAAGGTCACAAGTTCTTGAAAACATAAGGAGAAAATTCTAAGCAGAGAGTTAAATTAGCTCTTGTGTTTTATTTCATAAAGAGTAATGGTCTGTACATAGGGGCTTTTAGCTGCTGAAGAAGCCCAATGAATATGGGAACAGCTGGGCAGAATACCCTGGTTAGTTGAGACAGGCATGATTCAAGCACTATGATTCTTTGCAGTCTTGGAGAGACTGGCAATAAAATGCTGCACAAAAGCCTGCCCAGCTACCCCAGGGAAAGTAACTTTGTTCTCCTTTTATACAGAATTTGAAAATACTCTGAACACCCTGAGAGCCATGTGATGAATTCCAAATGGGTGAGGTAAAGCACAGGGCTCTGGGGTGAAATGCTTTTGTCAGAGGCACTGACTGTGCAGTTGCCTCACCAGCTGGTTCTTCTTGCTCCAGACACTACGATTTCCTAGGATATTCAAAAAAATGAAAGTCAGTCTTCTGCAAAAATATTTTCTTGGCTTAAAAAGTGTAATTTCCTTCCAGGCCCTCTGTTGTACACTGGCTGCAGGCCCAAAATCAACAATATTACATAGCACTACAGGCTGCACCCAGTGTCCGAAACTCACTCAAACCTAGAACTTCACATCCATACAAAGAGCAAGTCTAGATTGGGAGCAGATAATAGGGAGATGTTCTACAGAGGCAAAATATCCAAAATCAGAGAAGTCTCGAGGGATCATTGGTGCTTCAAAACAAGGCTGTACCTGCAATTTGCCTGGAAATGACCTGGAAAGAAAACCTTTACCTTCTGTGGGCTTTCAGAAAGCCACACATATCTTGTTATTATATTCACAAAATTTAAATGCCTTTACTTGTTGATAGTCTCTTGATTTACATAGCACAAGCACACTATAGTGCATTCTACATAGCATATTGTTAAAACCCTCTTGTAGAAGCCATTAGTCATTTCTTCGTGCTGTCAGCTCTTGATGCTGAGCCAGTGGCATGAACCCTGGGTGCCGTGGAGTATTGCAGCCTTTTCACTCATGCAAGGAAATAATTTCATTCCATCCTTTTGGAGCAAGTATCTTAACTGGGATGAAACAAAATGAAGACAAAAGAGGCCATTGTGAAAAAATACAGAGATGAAACCAGCTAGAGGTATGCCATATTAACAAGATGTAAAAAAGCTGAAAATATGCTTTATCTATGGTGTTTCCCTTCTGTCCGCGACGTCCAGCATTGTCTCTCTTTCCTCACTGATTCCTTTCTGGCCTTCTTCAACTAGCCTGTGAATTGTGCTATAATGCTGTTTGCTGCTGCTGAAAGAGTAGAGCTGGGAAGCATCTTCCCATGCCTGGAAAGCTGGCAGGGAAATGGGTTCTGGTTCCTTATTTTCAAAAAAGCACTTCAGGTTTCTCTCGCTCAGCTTGGTGGCATAGAGCTGGAAAATCTGCTCCAGTTGCTCCTTCTCTGTCCCCTCGTACACTCTCCAGAACATCAGCTGGAGGTGGCTGACTTTTGACTGGCAGCTGGCACAGCAAGTGGTTAGCAGGGAGAGGAGAGCTGTGGTAACTATCACACACCAGCCTAAAATCTGGGAAGGCAAAAGAAATCAGTTTCAGGTTAAAAGGAACCAAATGAAAATGCAACATGAATCAGGAATGTCTGACAAAGTGACCACACTTTGCCATCGGTGCTGACATCAGTGTTAATGGGATGTCCACATGGAGATTGAAGAGAACACCAAGTCCATCAGCACAGAGGCTTCTCAATGCTGATCCTTTTGCTGTCTCTTGGCACAAAGGGTTAAGTGTTTTCTAACTCCTGAAAGCATTACAGAAAACTACCCAACAAGAAGGATTCATTTTGAATCATGAAGAACTACAGAACCAAAAAGGGTAAGTAACTTTTGTCCCAGATCAAGCAACCTTTTAAACTGTGACCACTGTTAGATGTTTTGTTTTCTGATTTCTTTTTATTAGGGAAAAAAACTCCAACACAACAACTACATTAATTGACTAGTAACACTCAACATTTTCTGGAGCAGCTTCAGATTTTGAGAAAATTCTGTCAAGAACATTTTGAAAGAAAGAGCTACTTCCAGAATTACTTCCTCAGCAAGGGAGAGAGTGGAAAAATGTGCTTGAAATTGTTATTGTGGGATGTTCTCCTCTAAGGAGAGCAGCAGTGCGAGCACAGTTTTTTCCTGCCTTGTGCACTGGCCTAGCCAACAGTTTTACTCCTCTGCTCCACTGCAATGTGAAAAAAAAAAGGAAAAAAAGAAAAAAAGTAATACTTGTTTTCAAACAGTGGAAAAAGTTCCAGTGTGGAAAAAATATTCCAGAGTTCAGAGACTAGGACCAACTGGCAGAGATTTCCCGTGCTTTAATGATGATGATATGGGGAGCTACATCCTTTCTCATGTGAACTATTGCGCTGATGCTAGAAAAATAACCACCAGTAAAAATCTTTATCTAGCTGAAGGAATATAGGAAGTTTCCTCAGGGAAATCTGTGAAACAGAGAAGCTTGACAAACAACTATTCTTAGGGACTGGTATAGAAGAATAGTTAGAGCTTTCCTTTTTTTTATCCCAATCACTTTGTACTGACTAACGAATTTTATGGGTATTTGAGAAATCACACTTTTTAGCCATTTTTCACTTTCTTGCAGCTTGGAAAATGAACTCATATATATTCTCATGATAAAACTGATTTTCTGGTCTCTCAGAGTTTCCTACATACAAAACATAAAGTCTTAAGTGCTATCTGTTGTTGCCTTCTAAAACTATCAAATAAATTCCTTTGTCTACAGTACAGTCTTTGTCCTATTTGCATGAGGACTTGAAAATAAAACCAGCTCTTGGAAAGGAAATTGTTCCAGATGGATACAATTCCTGACAAAAACCTGCTGGCTCAACAGAGTGTTTTCCGTTTTCTGCAGCATTTTTTTTATTGTCTCCACTGTTTTGACATTTGCCTCTGAATTTACTTGCATTATAATGCAGAGCACAAAACTGTACTGTACAAATATTGTAAAATGTAGTAGAGATCTCAGCTTTGCATGATCTGCTTGCTTTATTGTTTCTCACTTCCTCCAAGCAGGAAAAAAACATGCTTATATTTGGTGTCATGGAAATGAGGAACTAAAGTAGAAACACATTATGTAAGCAATCAAAAGATATTTCACATATCTTATTTTATTTTCCAGTATCTTTCTGCTGTTAGTGATATAAAATTTCCCAACAGTTATCACAATGATTTAAAAGAGGAGAGTGTGGCATCAATTTTTTAATAGGACACACCCCTTTAATGGGGTGACATCTGTTAATACAGCGTCTAAACAACACAGTTGGGTTTGTTGGGTTTTTTTCTTCTTTAGAGCAGTCCCCATTCAGGAAGAAAGTCTTAGGTTTTCTGGTCCTATTGACCCTGCCACCAGTGGGATCCCCTAAGAAATATGGAACAGCTCAAACTGAACCAAAAGATGGATTGATTGTATTTTGCAAGGCTGAAAAAGTATTGTTCACATGGAGCCAGCAGCTTTACCACAACATCTGACATCAACATCTCCCACAGATAAATCACAGCAGCAGTACAACCTGGATAAGGCTCTGTGTTTATCATTTTTCTTACCTGGGACTGTGCTTGAAGTGTTCTTTTCAGTTCATCACTCTCTGAAAAGGGCAGGGAGCTTTTGTCACAGGGCACCTTGTGTAGCTCTTCAAAGCACTTCTCCGATTTGCTGTGGCAAACTGAGTGTAAGTAGGCAGGATTCTTCAAGCCACTCATGGCACATTCATAAAAAGTCCCGTTGAGCAAAGCCACGGAAAGCCACATCACTGGGGCTACCAGAGCATTTAAAGTGATCTGTCCGAAGACATAAAAGAAATGGCAGACATTCCCTCTGGGGAATATTTTCCTGGGATTCACCCAGCAGCCTGTAAAGAGTTTCCAGGTCTTGCTGTTCAAGAAGTATCCGATAACCAGCAAAACAAGAGCTGGCGAGAAGAGAAATACCAAACCATACCTGAAGTTTTCATTGCTGCACGGGCATCTGAAAGCAACAAGAGAAAACACACGTTCACCTCCCATTGTCAGCAGCGCCATAAAACTGTAACCTATAGCGGTTTTCCGGTTCATAAAGAACTTCAGGATTGTCTGGAAAGCATCCATGTCTGATACTCCCTAAGGAGGTGATGATCAAGACAGTTTCTCTCCCTTGGAAGCGCCGTGCAGCAGGACAGAGCTCTCCCGAGGAGGAGCAGCCTGCCTCTCTCCAGCCTGCCCACGCCCAGCCGAGACAGCGCCGTGATGTCACTGCCTGGAGAATGGCACTCGCGGGGGTCCCGCTGGCAGGACGGATCCCGCACATTACGGCAGCATTCACTGGCAGGGGAAAGAAAGCAAGCAGCCCTATGTGTAAGCAAAGAAATTTGCAGATTTTGAAGTCTTGTTCTTGGTGGGCTGGTGGGTTTTTTTGTTTTTTTTTGTTTTTTTTGGTTTTTTTGGGGGTTTTTTTGGTTTTTTTTTGGGTTTTTTTGGGTTTTTTTTGGTTTTTTGGTTGTTTTTTTTTTGTTTTGTTTTGTTTTGTTTTGTTTTTTTTTAAAGTGACTGCAGATGGAGATCGGAGTAAAAAAACCCCACGCACTCGGCCAGTTGCAGGATATCTTGAGTTGTGATTACAAAACTTGCTGGTGACGTAGTGAATGACCAAACCTAGATGCTAATAATCCCAAGGGAGTATGAGATGACTAAAAGCAGACAGAAAGCAGACGAGTGGTAGCAGTAAAGCCACGTTGTGTGAGGTTGTGAATGCAGCAACATCAAAGAA
>VZUI01082869.1:0-28377 GCA_013401135.1 Cettia cetti
TAAAATAAAATAAAATAAAATAAAATAAAATAAAATAAAATAAAATAAAATAAAATAAAATAAAATAATAAAATAATGGCAGAAAGAAAAATACCAAGAAAAAGAAGAATAAAACCCTACAGACATAATATAGCATTTCCAGTGTACATATAGGCACTTTCAACACTACCCATAGTGAGAAAGACAAGTTTTCCCGATGTTTTGCTAGGGAATATGAAATGAATTCTACAAAACCAAATCCCACAAAAAAAAAAACTTCAGAAGAAATAATCCAAATTTTCTTTCTTTTCTAACACTTTCATTATTCCTGCTTCATCTTCCAACAAAATCAAGGTTATTTTACTGGCCACCATTAAGTTGCTACAGCAATATAGATTACGGGTAAATCCAGATACTTAAAAATCACCTCTGAAAATATGGATGAACTCCCCAAACTTTCCTGTGACCACAAACAAACCAACCTGACAGTCAACAGAGAAAGCCAAAGAAATCCACCACTAGATAACAAGGGACTCTATCATTCAGTTCAACAACTCTATCAACAGTGTAGACAGTTTCACGCTGTCTCCACTGTTAAATCCTTGTCAGAGCCCTTTTCTGACACTGACTGTCCAACAAAAAGTCCCAGATATGGTGCCATTCAGCCTAGACTCTGGTGCTCCCAGGCACAAACTGTACAGTGCCAGACAAGGTGGCGAGGGAGCTTCTTCTAACTGCATTGAAATTGCCAAGATCTCTTCCCATCCTTGGGAAGCATGAGTTTACAGGGCTTCCAGCAAGCTGAGACTGATGCCTGCTGAAACCAGAAGGGAGGGGAAGAGTCCTTGAACAATTGGGCTCTGGTCTCACAAAGTGAGTAGCAATTAACTGCACAGCCTTCCAGACAAGGCAGAAACCCAAATACAAGTGCATGCCCTGGGAAGCAGCCAGCAGGCAGTTCACATGAGTGGCACTGTTACCTGCCTTGTCCCAGAGCACTCAGCTGGGAGGTCATACTGTGGGTTGCTCCGTCTCCACAGAGACTGGGGCCCCATGATACTGCAGGGGAATAGATGCTTTTCTTGGCACCACTATTGATACCTATCAATTGGTAATTCTGCTGACTTTTTGAATGGGTCAGGGCTTTTTTCCTCCCGTTGTCCACTTTCTCAATGTGTTTCACTGACCCCAAGTACTCAGCTAAGAGGCACTGGTGCCTCCCACTAGACTGATAGTCACTTGGTGTCTGACTAGGGGTAGCAAGTTCCAAATGTGTGCAAGAGTTGAGAGGAGTCAGTGCTTCCTGCTTCCCAAATACACGATACCTCACAGCTGAAACTGAGGCAGATGAGTGAACCAGGCCAGTTCATTTTCCAGGCTCAAAGGCAAAGTCTCTTTTCCAAGTAATGCATTCAAAGTTCATACAGCTACTGTTAACATAATGGAACAGTTTAAAAACACTGACTGAGTAAATATCTGTGCCTGTATAATTAATCACTTTATCTAGAATGTGACAAGTAATGAACAGATTCACAATGGGCTTTCTTTAATACCATTTCTGTCAGAGATACCACAAATTTTGCCATCACTGTGGAATATTCCTGCAATCCTGTCACATTGTATCTTATAGCCTGTATTATTTTTAACATTAATATTGGGACAGTAGACCAGTTTTTGTCATTCTTCATCTAAAGGCACCAAAGATAATTATTAAAATATATCTCTGTGTGAAGATAAAAATCTTATATTGCACAACCCTGTGATGGGCTATATAAACTTCCCATAAATATTACACTCTTCCCCCTTTGTGTATAGATAAAGGTATTTTTTCAAACCATATTGTTTTTAGATGGTTAAAGAAAGACAAAGAGACAATATCACACAGGCAGTGGCAATGGAAATGGAAATCTGCCTCTGTTTTACACTCATTCGAGTTGATATCAGCAGCTTTGATCATTGCATTCCAAGGATAGCATACACACATTTTACATTTCTGCTGGGGAAAGTCCTTCTGGATCATGCCTTTTGTGTTACTGCTGAGCAGAGAAACAGCCAAGGGAGACAAGCGCCTGAACCTGTGTCTCTTTTGCAGGTCTTAACTGAGCTTGTTCTGCTATTTTACCTCTGTAAAGTTAAACGTACAAAAAAAAACCCCTGCTACACTTCATAATAAGCTAAGCATGTTCACAGAATCACAGAACCTGGAATTGGTAAAGTTAAGAATAGACCACAGTGGGTCATCTGGTCCAACCCCCCTGCTCAAGCAGAGTCATCCCAGAGCACAGGACACAGGACTGTGTCCAGATGGTTCTTGACTATCTCCAGGGAGGGAGACTCCACAACCTCTCTAGGCAATCTGTTCCAGTGCTCAGTCACCTGCACAGTAAAAGTTCTTCCTCACATTCAGGCAGAACTTCCTGTACATCACTTTCTGCCCATTACCTCTTGTCCTATTGCTTGGCACCACCAAGAAACGCCTGACACCATCCACTTGTCATACTCTGTTCAGGTATTTATAGAAGCTTAGCTTCACTTCCTTAGCTTAACTGACTCGCTCATCTTAACTTCCTCAGCCTGTCCTTGTAATGGAGGTGTTGCTGTCCTCCAGCCACCTTTTGCCATTCTTCTCTGAACTCTCTCCAGGAGCCTCATGTCTCTCTTGTACCGAGGAGCCCAGAACATAATTTCCTTGGCCTTGTGACTGCTTCAGCCTTATTAAGCAAACTCAGCCTGCCTCAATTCATGTACATAAGCCACATACCTTAATTTTGAGTGTCTGAAGACATAAACACTGACCACTGTCATGCTATTAATTGTGGCTTGGGTCAGAATGCTGCAAAATCACCAAATCAGTCAAACAAATGATATTAAATGGAGTGAGCTGGTTGAAAGGAAAAGAAATCAAAATACAATAATAAAGAATAAGATAAGGGCAAGGACAAACAAAAAGTTTTAGAAATACTGTTATGGTCATTTATTTAGATGTCAAGAAGAGTCTGAACAGATGCCACTTGTGGTGATATACACTAGGACCACAAAAACCCAGAGGACAGATGTGGATGCTCTGATAGATATTGTAATGAAAGAAAGCTCAAAAGCATGTACAGAGAAATTAAGTAATAAAGCCGGTGAAAAGAAGAAGCTGTGAAAAGGGCATAATTTCAGCTCTATTGCTACCGCCTAGGTGATAGAGGAAAATCGCAAACAAACAAAAACAACCTTAAAAAACAGGAGCATTTAGGACTGAATAGCAGATGTCAGTGAATGAGTGAGGGACATCAAACAGTATCACAACTGTAGTCTTTGTGTGTTTGTACAGACTCGACATCAAATGTACATTATTTAGAATGTGCCAGCTGACAAAGAGTTTTCCTGCTTTCTTTTCCCTACATTTTCAAGTAGCTCAGTCTGACCTGTGATTAAAGTTTGATTAAAAATATATATTGATATATATAAAAATATATTCCAGTAGTCTGGTAGTTGCTGGTCACAAATATCAAATGATTGTTTGGTTGCAATACATCTATAGCTACTAAAAGTATAAGTTGAATTCTTGCAAAAGTGCTCTCACTTATACTTCTGGACTTTCCAAGAAATATGTTCTTTATGAATAGTCAGTAATGTCCTCCATTGCTTTCAGAAACCTAGGTTTTCCTCCAGTCTATGGAAGATACTTCTCACTGTTAAACTGTGAAGATTCAATGCAGGACAGCCACTGGCAATTCCTTGTCCATGGGATACACTAAAGCAGAATTACCAATGGCGAATGGTGTGATCTATCAATAGGTCTTAAAAGGAGAATATAGCCTCTCTTTTCATTGAGCAAGAAAAGAAAAGATGTAGGTACTATGTACTTAAACTATGCATTCTGTGTCCCTGTTCCAAATATGAACTTGCACAGCTCTATCAGATAAATCAAAAAATCTGCATTTCATTCATATATGATAAGACTTGGAAAATGTGTTGCTAGTCACCTAAAAAGACAAGTTTATGTACAATATCTTGAAAAACTGTTTGACAACAGAAGGTCGGATGTGACATATATTTGACATCCTAAAACCTCAAACCAGTAAAACTTTGAGGTCAAGCAAAGGTAAAATCAGAATAACCCTCTTCAGATTTTTATCGTGTATGATAGAACCACAAATAAACCTTAAGTTCCCCCAGTTTCTAACATGTCTGAACTTGACTGAAACCTAAAGAGAAAGCTTATCTATTGATTTTCACATGTAAGCTAAATGGTAAAATAACCTTGACTCATTAAAGATGTCAGTGTTGTAGATGATTTGGATATCTTTGCCACTTGAAAGTAACATATGGATAATTTACTCAAGTTGAGTTATTCTTAAGTAATTTGCAGTGCTGCACAGCTTCAGATTTTTCACCTTCATGATTACCAAGAAAACTTTAGCATTAATCACAATATTCAACATTGGACAGAAAAGCTAGTCTATTTATCGAATCTATACAAAGAGTAATATTTCTTTTTACACTTATAAGTTTTACGGTGGGTTGCTTATTGAGATTTTGCCAGTGCATGCACAAAAAAAAAAAATGTTATGAATAGTAATATATGATTAAAAATTGCAAATTATTTTGCAAATAATAGGTCCATTGTAAAACATCCAGAATGCCTTATGAAACAGTGTCAGTGCTTGCCCTGTGTTGTATAAATATTACCTATCTAGCCTGTCACCTCTAGTCTGTGAGACAACCAAGATTTTATTTCTAATTGGTTTTTTTATTACTATCAAATAAAAAAGCTCTGTTCATAAAAAATTATTAGGGCTGTTTCACCAGAAATGTTGTGGTCTGGGATTACACCTTTTCCTAAGTAAATTTGCCATTTCTTTTCTTACTGAGAAGGAATTACTCTTTCTCCACACCTGGCAGAATTATTCCAGCTATGTCTCTTGATATGTTTGGCTTCTAAATGGATACAAGAGTAAGCCAAAGATGCAAAAAATTACTCAGACTGTATGGGATAAAGAAAGAGTAGGTGCACTAAAGAAGGTTCCCTTATAGGAAAAAATATGTGTTCAGACATACTTCAGATGTGACCCTGATATTCAAACTCTACATAAGTAAACTTTGCAGTTATTTACAATTTTCAAAGGATAAAAATAGTTCTTCCTTATCCTAAGGCTTTAGGGCAGCTTACTCACCTAAGCAGATAATCTGTGATGCCCTAAGTATGAATATGATACTGAGAGTGCATGGGCTTGTGTAACAGGATTTTTAAAATCACAGCATATGATTCTTATGCAATATTATCTTTATATCTAAAATATTTGTAACTTCTGCATGTGGGATTTCAAGTTTTATACACCACCACTGGAGAGAATTGGATGGGTGGAATAGACAAGGTCTTTCTGAGGCCCTCAATCTGAATAAGGCTTTCTAGCTGTTTTAGATAGAGCCAGTTCTTGTCACACCATCTGTGAGATGGTGTTTTTAAATGGTGTGTCACAAGTACGGCAGAGACATTTGAACCTGTGCATGCTTCAAAATCAGAGTGCCGTTAACTTGTATGCAGATGCTTTGCTGTCTCCTCAGATTTTCTCTTGCATTTTTGTATCAGAAACACAATATGTGAACTGATAACGGATTTTAAAACAACCAAATGTAAATTAATTCATCTTGGTTCTAAAATCCCTATAAGTCTGTGTGCAGAATTTGGCTAAGAAAGGCAGCAGTGCCTAGAAAAGAAGGAAAAGGGTGAAGGAGGCTGCGTTAGTGTTCCTTAGGGTTCTAAAATTATAAAAGAAATTTGCATTTCTGGGGAGATATATGATTATAGAGTTTGGACTAGGAAGCCATTGATGAAACTGCAGGAATATATAAAGTAGAATCTTTATCTGTGCTCCTGCCATTGCTTGAGTTATTGGGAGCACTACACATCTAGAAATGAAGATCTGCTGCAACTCGTGGTGCTTCTAATTAAGTCAGACTGTAGTTACAGACCTGTGTCCAGAACTGTTTCCTTTGTTTGAATTAGGTTGGATTTCTCCTGGAACTCTCTATTAAGTTATCATTTTGCTAAGGAGCACTCAGTGGGAATTTTAAGATTCCTCTCCAAAAACAAAAGGGAATACTTGGTCAAGAATCCAGCACTGGTCTGAGTCAGTTTAACAGCTCTGCAGGGTTTTTTTTTGCCCCCCCCAAAGAATCATATCAAGGACAGTATACAAAAGGAAAAGTCAGCCTGTCTGAAAAGGAAAACAATGAAAATAGCTTTATTTGGTAAAAATAAAAAAACTTCAAGGCTTGTTATCTCATGAATTTTTACTGAAGAATAACATAAGGTAGTGTCTGTAGCCCAAGTTAGGAGAAAAGTTGACTGAATATTGACAGACACCACAAAAACTGGTTTAAAAGCTTGATGTTTTGAGGAGATATACTGTTCTTAGAACAAACAGTATTGCAGAATGATACAAACTACACCAGGGAAATCAGCTAGAAGGACAAGCGCTCTCCGAATATGTGGCAGCTTTGAAGAAGTTGGCAGGAGTGTATCTTTTTGGAACAGTCATTGATCAGGCATTGTGGGACAGGAATGTTTATGACATGTGAAACTGTCATCTGTAAAAGCTTGCAACCTGTGCACGGAAACCCATACAAACACAAATACTTTAGCATTTGGAGCTTAGAAAGTAATAGTCTTATAAAACTTCATTGTAACAGTAGGGATTATTTTTTTGGAGTGACAAACAAAATACACAGATATTTTGGAAGAAAGCCTTTTATTTTCCCCAAGTATTCATCTGATGAAAGTGAGGCAGGAGCCCCCAAATCATACTGTAGATGGAAGATGTATTTATACTTTAAAACAATATTATGAGATACAGTTTGCTGATAAAATCCACCTTCAGCAGAGATAGTGATTAAGTTGTTGGTCTTCCTTCCTATGGATACACTCTCCCTGCAAAGATGACACGGAAAAACAGATGAGGAAGAGAGCATATGTAAGAGGGACACCAGGGTGATATGTAAGCAGAAAGGTACTCCTCTCTGTTTGGTAGGATGTAGTTTAAAAGTAAGAATGGATGAATGTTTGAATATTAAACTGATAGTAAGTGTTCTATTAATTAAATATAATTGTTTAGCACAATTTTGAAACTAACACATAATAGCTCACCACCAAGAGAAATGGTTTAGTCAGAGACCACAAAATGTTCCCTTTGATCCCAAGTAGAAGGCTTCCAAAATTAAGAGACTGCTGCTGATATAAAATGTGCATGTCTGGGAACTTACCTTGGTATCCTACATAAGATAAATCCAAACTCAGAGTTACTGTTACTGAGTATTTATTAACAAGAGAAGATAATAATGCATAAGAAGAAGCATGAAGTGGGTTTTCATTTGAATAGGCAATTAAAGCTAAGCATTAAACCAATTTTGCAAGGATAGAATGTATGGAATACACAAGGTAGCACGTTACATCAAAGATTTGTTTGGGAAGATATTACTCAAAATCACAAAGCCTTTGCTATTTATGGATTTAAGTTGTGCCTGCTACAAAATTTTGATGCTGTTAGAGGTGGGAAAAATGCCTGTTTGAACCAAGAAGCAGCATCAAGGGCTCCATAGGCATTCACCCCCAGGAAACCTTGTTTCTTTAAAATGTAATTTCATGCAGTTAATTGTGAAATTATTTGAGTTTCTAACTATAATAAAGAGAATGTTTCACCAAAGATGGATAAGAGAGTATCAGGCAAACCTCCACCTGAAAGGAGCACGGAGTTGGGTTCAATGAACCTTATGGGGCCCCTCCAAATCGAGATATTCTATGATAATATGATTTTTTTTTTAATAAATAAACTGAATTTCTGACTTCAAAATTTTCAGAAAGCAAATATAGCAGCATTGATGATTGCTATAACTACTGTTACATTAAAGCAGCTGATTTTCCCAATTTTGCAGGTTTTAAAAAGTAAAAATTTCTCAAGGATATCCTGATATATATCAATGAAATTAGAATTTAAGAAAAAAAAGTCATAATGGATTTCTTAGCTTTAAACTGCTATAGACATGACAATAGAACAGTATATGATGGAAGGAAAAATGGAAAAGCAAATAAAAGTGGATAAAAGCTGCAAGTTAAACCTCTAGGAGAGCTAAAGCAAAGCCAGAGGATATTTCGATGCAATATCAATTTCCCATAGAATTAAAAAAGTAAGAAGGCTTTAAAAAGCTTTTTGGTAACGTCTATAAGTTCACTGCCAGGTTTGTTTGATCACATACTGATGTATAAAGACAGGAATATTCAACAGATATTTCAATAATTTATTTGAAACAAAAGAGAGAGACAAATCTGTCCCACGCAATGCTGTTGTAATTGGAACTTTATCCTCTGTGGCAAAGGTTTTTAACATTTTTAAATGAACTGGCCAAGATATCTTACACTCAGAAACTACCCAGAATCTCCCTAAACCATAAATGTTAACCATAATGGAATGGAAAACAGGGCAAATTCCAAGGGACTCAAAGACTGTAAGTGATTTCCAAATATTTCAAAGAGTTCAGAAGTTTAACCAGAGAGTTACTAATGGGCCAAAATGGTGCTAAATCAAACTAAAAAACCATTACTCACAAAGGAGCTAGAAATCTAACTATAACAGGAAAAAGTATAGTCAATGCCAAATTATTCTCCAAAAGACACGAATTGTTATCAAGTTACATGGAATTTTTTGTTTGAGTTTTCAATAGGATTAAAAACTTCAGATTTAGAAACATTCTGCAGGTAATGGGGACTTCTTCCAACCAACTGCTTTATTACTAAAAGATATTATGGTTAATAATAGGTTGAGCCCTATGTGATTAATAGGCTATACAATTTTGACTTGTAGACAGATGACAGAAACTAGCTGGTTTTGCTGGAAAACAAGAAAGCGACTTTTTCAGTCAGACCCAGAATTTCAAATCTGGACCCAATGTTAGCTAGCCTCTTAACCAAAAATGCAGATGTCAGAGTCACATCTTTCAGAAGACAGAGACGTTGGTGGGGTAGCAAATGATGAGCACATTTCTCTTTCATAGAGTGATTTGATTGGCTTATTAAAATGGGTAGGGCTTGTACTTTTCAACACAGCACTATAAAACATAATATATTGGAGAGTGAAAAAGAAAATTACTCTGGTTAGAGAATTGAATAATTCTGGACAGCAGTAACTCAGAGTTGAAACACAATATTGAGTCAGTGAGAGACAACTGCTGATCCTGCTCTTTCTGCAGGACGTGCCCCCATGGCTTGCACTTTCCTTTGTTATGAAAATAGTACCAATACCAAGTAGCAGTGTTGAACTCAATTTCACTTTGTACAGAGCACAGAAAAAGGATGAGTAGGACATATATCCATCCATACTTCAGCAAGGACATAGAAAACCAGAAAGAGAGAAAAATTAAGAGAATCTAAAAAGGACTTTGGGGAAAGAAATGACAGGTTTGAGAATACAAGGGTTTAAGGCTCCTCAGTTATTTATTTTGTAAATTAAATTGAGTAGAGAAATCCAACATCAAAATGCATGGTAGATTTACCTTTGGAGTCTTGAAGGCAAGATCATACATTCTCTTCAGAAATGTGCACCTGTGAGTGCATTTAAGCTAGGAGAACAGCTGACTGACTCTGTGACAGGTGTCTCTTTGCAATGGCTCTGGAATGTGTGGGTCCTTATTTAAGGACCTTATTAAATAGGTTATTAGATGTGCAACTCAAAAACGAGATGGTAATTTTACCCAGACCTACCCTTGACTTTCAGCAAGGCAAGCATAAGGCATTAAGGTTTTCACTCTCCCCAAAGGCACATCTGGACTGTTGCTGTCTTCCTACTCTGTCTGATTTTTCAACAGCCCCTTCTAGGAATTTCTGGCTAAGCATCAGGTTCCTTTTCATGCATCTGGCTAATCAAACTTACGCACAGAGCTCCCGGTGTAAATTCTAACTCATCATCCTCAGTGCAGAATTCTCAGGCTTCCAGCTCTGTATGTCTCACATAGCTGCCAGCTTCCACAGGCCCATGCAATTTTGCTTTATATGTCATGTTAGATCTCTAAGCTCAGTGAAGGATTTCTTGTGTAACAATGTGGATTATGCACTGCATAAATGATTTCTTTCATTGAGAGCAGTGTTTCCTGATAAAATTCTGCCCCTTTTATCCTTACCCTATTTCTCTGTTTCACTACCTCGCAGTCTGCCTTCAGCTGCTGCCTTGGAAAATGGATATCCTGGAATTACACAGCAGTTGTAATTGTATTTCAAGAAAAGTACAGGTTGATGAACTGCAGTAGAATGTTGTGATATCTTGACTACACTGAAGGGTTGATCTCAGGAGTTATAATGCACCTGTTAAGTGAGAATTGCTTGGGTTGTGGTGCAGAGATGTCATGATGCTAGTCAGAATTTAGGTGTTAACATTTGCGGGGTAGAGGGACCATATTGCCTCCCTAGTGGATTTTGTCTTTGTTTTTGTCTTGGAACTTTATTTGATAGCAACATGTATGTCAGTGATATAATTATTATCCCATGTCTTTCAATATGCATTCTCACTCAAATGGTGATTTTGTAATGGTGTGAAACATATGAATGCATTCATATATAAATGTATTTTGCAGTTAAAATTACCTTTTCTTGAATTTGGAGGAAGAAACTATTTGGAAATGTGAAGCATTACATCTTGATCTACCTCTATTTTCTCTTCTGCAAAACTTCATGTCTGTCTGACTCTATTTGCTGGAAGAGAGGTTGAAAATTCGGCAGTGCTTCTTTGTGAATCAAAATGTTAATATTTATACCTTTTGAAAAATCACTCTTTTTTTCAAATAAATAAAAAGCCACATGGTATAATATAACTTTTAATTTGATGACAAAACAAGCTCAGATACTGAATTCTTTTGGTTTGATTTGGGTTTTATTACATCATGTCGCCTTAAATTTCATATTTTACTTGGCTATCACTCAGTTCTTCTTGAGAAATTTTGGTACCCTGGCTTTCTTTATATTTCTGCTTTATTTTCCACTAAAGTATCACATGCTTTGAAAATTAATTTGAAGGAAAAATAGCATTTGTTACAGTAATATGCTTCATCATTGTATAGGATATCATCTTTATCACTCCATCTATTCAGGGTGGTACTGCAATTAATGCAATCACTCTGTAACCTGGCATTTCATAGCAATAATGCTGGTCTTTATGTAGCCTGTCTCCTGTTTTCTATTGTATAAAACTTTTCACTATGGATCTCAGCGTGGTTTCGAAAATGCATCTGTCTTATGCTTTATTTTATCACACAACCTTGAAATAAGAAGTTAATTTCTATCACAAACTTGACCTTTAATGCTGTTGAGCCTTATCTGTTCTCATACTTTTTCTTTAACCTTCTAAGATACAAAAGACATCTTAAGCCCATACAGAGCGTTAAATCCTAAATATTTTCTAAGCAGCTATGATCTACTTGCCACATTAGAGTTGTAAATTAAGGTCTCATGTGTTGCAGGAACCAGCCTTCCATATCACAGTTTTCTCCCCTGAATGAGGCAAGAGTCAGTCAGTAAATATATGTGGTCAACCTCAGATTTGCCTCACTGGGAGTTCACATGTATTTTTAACTGCCTTCAATTGTTAATGTATTCCTCAAATGAGATGCATCACCTTGAAGAATGACTTTTTGCCCTCTGGGAATACGCCAAACAAGTATTTCATTCACTATGATAATCAGTTCTACCTCCAGCAACATATGAAACCCAAATTTAATAGGCACTAGTGATTAGGTTTTAAGACACAGAGTCATCACTGTCCACTGTAACAATAATAATAATACGGGGTAAAAAAAAGAGGAGGAAAAATGCACTGTATTTGCTTTTAGGAATCATTAATAAAAGCAATCTAACTATCAACATTTGGGGAATATGCTTAGTAAATATAATGTGTCTTGTCATTAAATAAAAAAAAATTATGGCAGCAAATTTTATTAATTTAGAAATTTTCTTGAGCATAAATAAAATCTACTGCTTAAGTTGTATAACCCTGGAAGCCAGAGAAACAAAAACAAAAAACTAAACAAAAAAAAAACCAAAAAAAAAAAAAAAAGGAAGGGGGGACTGCATATCATATTCTTTAAAAGCTTGTAATTATAAAATTTATAATGAAAGGAAGAATGTGGAAGAGAAGATGAGAAAATTGAGCTCCCTGAACAGTTTTCAGTGTTAAAATTACCCAAAATCTTCCTGAACTTAAACTTTTATAGGGACCAGAAAGAATAGTTATATGGCATTATGGAAAATAAAAAATCAGCCTTTAAATCAGCAGCTTAGGTTGTGGACAGTAAATGATACAGTGGTTCCACTTTCTTGGAACTGAGAAGCAGAAGAAAATGAAGAAAGATGCCAGTGACAGGGTGAGGATGATGAAAGCAGACTAGCATTATGAATGATATGTTAAGTGATTGGCTCAGAAGGAATCATGGGATTGCTGCCTTTTGCAGATGCTGATTTTCATCTATATTGTTTGCCTCTTTCTCAGAAAGGCCTAACATATGCAGAATGCATGTGAATGCGCATGAGCAATATAGAACAAATACAGATATATATTTATATGATGTTATATATTCTTATACGTTCAGAAGCCACCTTATCCCTTTTAATGTCCTTACACATGATCCATTTAGCTAATCAGGATAGCTAACTTCCACATAAACCAATAAACTGTATCTTACATGAATTAATATCCTCCTGCTTTCTTTATTCATGGAAGTATAACATTCCTTTTTTCATTTCTCTACCTCACTGAAAGGGAAAATATTTTGGTTGTTTTGTTTGCTTGGGTTTTTTTACTTATTACTAATTCTGAAGGGTATCTTCTGATCTGCTAAAGTGCATAAATACAAGTAATAGTATTTCTACTTAATAACAACATGTTGTCTAATAGGAAGACATACTGAGGTCCTGTTACATTTTCTTTGATGTGCTTTAAGCTGCATACCGTGCATTCTCTGCTTTCAAACTAACAGGCATTACCAGTATCATTCAGTCTGCTGGCTTCTTTGTGTGGACAAACAGAAAGATAGAATGCTGCTTAACACTGATGAGATATATCAGAAACACATGCATGCAATTAAATGTAATACTAATTTTGAAGGGTCCTTTTACTCAGATTACCTTCAGCAACATTTTTTGGCATCATAAACAATCCCTAACTCCAAGCTTCATCTCTGAACATTAACTCTTTAGTGCCTCATTCTTCGAATATTATTTCTCTGCAACTGAAACAATTTGAATCTTAAAGGGTCGGGGCCGGGGCAGCGGGGGGGGCACATGCTAGTGTATAAAATAACACCTTAAATTATCTTTCTATAAGATTCTGATGTGAGAAAAAAGTCAAATCTTCACATTTTATCAAATATATTGCTTTTTGAGCTGTGTAATTTAGGTACCAAATCATTTGTTTCATAGACACCTAGCATCTTAAGAGATGTACACAAAGGTGTGTAGATATCTAGATACTAATAAGGATGTACTTATTTTCATCTGAGTATCTTGTTAGAGATTATTCATTTTATCAATACTTACGATGGCCATGATAACATTTAGGATACTATTTTTGGCAAAAAATTGCCAGAGGACTATTCAGTTTAAAGTTTCTTAGCTTAAAACTCTATTCTAGATCAGGTCAGTGGCATTTATGTAAGTAATTTCTTGCTGCAATCCTATCACTTCACTGAATATTTACCAATTGCTTGTGGGGAAAAATAATGAATTCCTTTTTTCAGAGCAATAAATATTGATAATTAAACTAATGAAGTATTATTATTTTTTCCCAGTCTGGACATAGAATTGACCCAGGTGCTCATTATTAAAACTTTTTAATATATTTTTGCAGAATGAGAAAATGAACATCAGTGAACCAATATAATTAGCATGCCTTCTAAATAGATGATATAGTTATATACTTGTTAGTATTAGGAGATCCTACAAATTTCATTTATCAAGATACAGCCCAGCAGGCATTTTCTAGTGAAAAAGGGCGCCTGTGAATCCCCAGTATACCACTCAGATCACCCCCTGAGGGGAAACGCAACTTGCATTCAAATCAAACGTTTTCCTATCAAATGCTCCACTAATGGCTTTCCTATGAGACCCAAGCCTCTCAGTCACCTACTACCTATTTAGACATGTCAAAACAGAATTCGTTGTTTATTTGTATTTCATTGAAGTGAGTCTGTTTTCTCATATTGAATTTGTATCCAAACCCCAGGTTGTCAATACTACTTAGTTAGATCTGCTGTTTGTTGTGTTTTTCTCTGCATGCGATCCAGGGGAAAAATTAGTGTCACTCATGCCAGTTTCAACCCTCCTATAAATACTTAAGCAGTGTATTAAATAATTTTATAAAGTAACTAGCATATATATTGAAGGATCTTGGAAACAGTTCTCACATTGAAAGCTGTTTTATCAGATGCAGTGATGACTTTTCTATGCTAAGGTTTGCCCAGAAAAAAAAAAGCTAGAAAAGTAACTAGTGTAAGGAAAAAAAGAAGGGGGGGGGGAAGCCATTGTTTTCAGTATTTTTCTAAATTACAGTGAGTTTAATTGCCTCACTTCAATATAACTCAACTAGTCAGTAGACATACGTGACTGCAGTGATTTTTGTGAAAATTATTTAAATTAATTCTGTTAGCAGCCTCTAAGTTAGTTTACTTGTGCTTAAGCCTAAATCTGTGCATTAAACATTCCATAAAAACAAGAACTAAGTGTTATGTTTGATATGCACTTCAAAAGCCTAAAAGGCCAAAGAAAGCCCTTCCTTAATTATTGAAGAAGTGTCTGTAAAGGAAACATGAGCAAATAGCATTCATGCTTTCATCCCCAGTAACCTTTTATTGTCCTTTTCTTCAGATGGCCAAGTCAGTATATTTAATAAAGGGAGCAGCAACCATCAAAGAAGGCAGGGGTCTAATAAATGGTCCTGATTAAAGGCCCTGACAGGGTATGAACTTTGCATAAATTTTCCTATGGTGTCAGGCTAGGATCCTGATTGAAAACCCATTAACATAATCACACATTTAGAGGAAATGCTATAATGTATCAAAAACATTTCCCTTAGTGTAATAATTTTAAGGACATTAAAATGCAAATGATAATAAGGAGCTGTGTTTTAGTGATGTTCTGAAAGCCTGATTATTCAAATATTTAGTATGAAATATGGAAGCTCCTTTAACTAATGCATCTACATGATTTCAAAGATTTAATCTATATTTGTACTTGAAAGACTTTTAAACCACTACTGAATATTTCCTGTTAATTTAGACTTGCAAAATCCAGCAAAAAAAATTAGTTTAAATGATAGTGCTAAGTGCCAAGACCTTTTAGCCTGCTTAAAAAAAAAAAAAAAGAAGAAAAAAAAAGAAAAAAAAATGTGTATTGAAATCAGGAAACCAGGACACAAGCCATGCTCTTTCATTAAGCACTGAATTGTAAAAGTCCACATTCTGGCATTGTTTGGCTTATAAAAATGGTCTGCAGAATTTGAATCATACTTTTCTCTGTTCCTATTAAAATATATGCTTAAAACAGATGGGCCATTCAATCTCAGCAATGATATTCTTTAATGCTAATTTTTAACAATAAAAGAAACACTATCCTCCCACACACAAATAGCCATAATTATGTAAAGAATGACTGCTTCAGACTGATGACTTTCAATATGCTTGAGTCTAGCATACTGGTATAAGAGGCCAGAAAGGTCAACAGTAATTCATAACTGCTATAAAATTGTGTAGCATCCTAGGGCTTCTGGAAGATGCTGACATTATCATGCTTCTTCTGCTGGTTTGTATATGTAAATTTGTGATAGGAAGTGCACTGCTTTGCCATATCGCATGCAGAGCATCAATCAGGCAGTAGAATACATCAGAGTATTTTCATTATGCCTAGTTATTTACTGCATCAGAAGAAATTACCCTGGCAAGCCAAGCGGCCTTCTCTGGATAGCATGATATGACCAACCAGGTTTCAGCTCAGAAGTCTTGTAAACATTACAGGATTAATCTCACAATCACAATCATCAATCTTTCCTAGTCCTGCCTGGGTGAAACTGTGGAGATTGGTAACCAGGCAATGTAGATTTAAATTTAACCCTGAACATCAAGAGCTATATGTCAGATCTGTGCACCATATTACAAACACCTATATTTTTATTTCAGCTTTAGTAGAAAATGATGAAAACATAAAATTTTTGCACTTCAAATCCATGTCTAATTTTTCATTCCCATTTTTGATGCATTACAGGGAAATAAGAAATATTCTGAAAAAAGATATATTTCATACCAGAATCTAATGTTAAAACGATGCACTGTGATGCCTAGATCTAATGTATGTGTTAGAGACAACTGACACTGCAGTAAAATGTGGAGTAGTAATACAGGTTCAGGACCAGACTTGGGCTCCCTGGCACTGAGCCATTAGAGGTTAGGGCACTGTAGGGGTAATGTACTTAGCCTCTAACAAATGGAGCATTAAATACATCACGCTGACTCATAGGTAGCACTGGCACCAGTTTCTGAAATGACTGCTTGCTTGCCCTCTTGCCAAAGGAGGGAGAGATTCTGGCAAATCTAGGTGCTCTGTGTAAAAATGAGAAGCTGGGAAATGAGAGCAGCCTATATGAATGTTTCATCATTGTGTGTTTATGTGCAGTATACAACCTAGCCTACGGAGATAATGCAGAAGATAACATGTATTCTTTTTCTTCTTTTTTTCTTTTTTGAAAGTCACATGAAAATAGCAGTGATAGTGATCATTTTTCAGTAGTCAAGGAACAATAAATATATAATGAGTGGATCATGTATAGAGACTGTGGCAGTTTAATTTGAACTCTGATCTTTATTTTTATTCTTGTTCATTTTTGCTGCATGCATCCTAAACATTTTTCTCCCTTTCTATCTCTGCATCCTAAACATTTTACTCCCTATTTCTCCTTCTCTGGTTTTCTCTCTCTCACTCTGTCTCGGTCTCTTTGTCTTTCTCTCTCTCACATATATAGTTGTTCAGTTTTATAGAATGCCTATAAAAATTGTTATAAGCTTGGGCTTACTTTTATGATTTACAGAAATATTAATTTCCATGGGTTTCTGCCTTTCTCTTTATTTAATCAGAACTGCAGGCACTTTACTGCTGTATATGAATGCATTCCCTCTGTAATAGGTTCCTGTTTAGCAAGAGAGCTAGCCCTTGCCTACTAAATAATTCCTGTATAATACGCAGTGATCATACTCATTTGGTCTTCAATGATGAAAACTCTGCAACACAGTGCTTAGCTGATGCACAGATGTGAAACCACTGATTTCAGAGATGCTTCCTGATTTATGCCTGCTGAATGTCTCATTTAAAGCATGCTTTCCTTCTATAGATGTGGGGACTGAACAGTTAAATGTGGAGAAGATTGGTGTATTGCAGTGCTTACTCCATTATTTCTGTTCACAATCCTCCTCCCCCAAATTGATTTTTTATCTCTTTGACCATTTTTAAATAACTAATAGCCTGATATACTTTTGTGACTATATCTAGTCACATGCTGTTCCCTTCACAGGCCCAGTTAAACCCACAATACATAAGTCTTCCAGTGCAGATAAGGCAAATGTGTACCACCTCACACAGATGAGCTTGGTTCACGTGGGGGTGCGAGGGGTGTGAGACTTACCTGTTTGCAGACAGGAATCTCAAACCTCTTTAGGAGGCAAAAAAGCACATTAATACAATGAGATGGCAATATGATTCCAAGTTCTTTGTGGCTTGTTACCATAGTGAGATTAGGCATTTCTTTGACCACAGGCTTGTAGAAATTTCTTGGGTAAGGAGGAAGAGATGAGAATAGTATAGAAAAAAAAATTAGCCTGTCCTGGCTCCTCAGTGCAGGATACACTTCTGTCTCTCATGCCTAGAACATCTGAAGTCTCTGGGCACTCAGAGTACTATCCTTTGTGCCCAGCTGTGCCATGGCAAACGTAACATCCTGTCCTTCTGCTAGAGCATGGTTAGGTTGGCAGCATCAGAGGTGGTGAGCAGGTACACAGCTCTGTATGCACGCATGGAAGCCCAAGTCCACAGCAGCGATGGAGACTACAGACTTAAACCATGGCCTGCACATAATTAAACAGTGTTACCTTCACTCTCCTTTAAAAGACTCTGTAAAGTAAAAGATCTTCATTTTCTCTTCCCATCATTCAAAAATCCCATTAAAAGGAGATATCAATCTTTTTGTTCAGTGCTAGAAGACAGTGATTATTATTTTTTCTGCTTTTAATATTAACTGATGACACAGAATGAAAAGCTGACTTATTGTAAACTATTACAGAACAAAAAGCAGGCTGAAAATTTCACCCTTTGCTAAGGCTGGATCCACAGCATGACATAAGGCAGGTCACTAGACTCTAAACTTGAAGAAGGAAGTTTGCACTGGAGAGTGTTGCAATACATGTCAGCTTATTAATTTAGAGACCTATTAGTGACAGGCCACAAACCCACTCATAAATTTATAGAGTAAAGGACTGAACAGAACTGTTCAATTCCAGAAATTGTTCATCTGAATTATGAAATATAATTTTTGCACTTCTTGTACTAGATACACCTAGGAAATTCTGAGCTGGCAGATTTTTACAGGACAGCAGATTTTTCTAAGCCGTGGAATTACATTGCAGTGTGTGCTGTCTTATGAGGACCTGCAGCTCTGAAGAGGTGAAGGGAAAAATTCCTCTGGAATCTCTCTAACATGCCTGAACATTCCTAGCAGATGCTGCCCCCACAGAAGAAAACAATAAATGATGCTTAGTGTTAGGAGCTGAGAGCATTAGTGCACTGACAAGGACATCACCCAACATATGGAGGACTCTTAGACAGTGAGGAGATGCCATGAGCAAAATATATTTCCATTATATCTGCCAGTCTTCTCGGTGCACTCCCTGAATGTTATCAGCTGTGGCTGCAGGACTTACTGTTCCACCTGTAAGCAACAGCTGTGTAAGAGGAAGCTTTCCAAAGCTAGGTTTGGCTACTGATGACACTACCTACATTAAAAGTCCCATTTAAAAGGATATATGAGATCACTTCAACCATTCACAATTTCACAAGGCTTAAATTCTGCTTGTCTATACAAGAAGTTAGTATGCAGTAAGCACGGAAGAGAATTAATAGAGCACTAACTACAGCACCCAGGACTGGGCTCTTTCTTTATATGCTGTTCAGATAATAAGTTCTTTAAGGAAACTACTCTGTCTTCATTCCTGTCTAAAGAGGTACCTTTTTGTATGGATATTCCTAGTATACATTGTTTGGTGCTACACACTTCACTTTCTACTAAAGGCCTGTGCAGTGTAGCCAGACTATCATAAATTCACATTAATGCTTACTAGTATCTACCTCCTCTATCTAAACAACCCCAATCAAATGCTGGTAGAGCCTGAAGCAGGACCTGAAAGACATTCTTTTATACACAAGCCTGAGGCTATCTCCCCAGCTATTGCCCCAGCTAATCTCAAATTCAGTGAAGTAGGCATGATGTTGTGGGAGCAGTGTTTCTTAAACAGCCATGAAAAAGAAGAAAAACTGTAAAACAAGGGCATCAGTCTTCATGGTTTACACCCAATTAATGAAATCTAGGATTCACTATTCTTTTAACAGCATCCTATACTCTTTTAAAAGACTGCCCCAAAATTATTCTTAGCTTTGGTCCTCTGGAGCCTTCTGAACAGTTTGGGTTTTTTTCTTACTTCTTGCATCCAACAGGATCTAACACCAACCTTTTTCCAGTACCTCAGAGTAAATCAGGATGCCCTAGCAATCCAACCTAGGCTGTTTTATTGTACCTATCACTGTAGTATGTATGAGCTCAGCATCTCCCAAGACCAGGTTCTTTGTTTATATGCCGCTTAGGTTATAGAGTCTTGGAGGAAAATACTCTGGTTTCTTCCCTGCCTTAATAGCCCAGTCTACTGTTTGCCTTACACAAATAAACTGTAATAGTATTTGGGTGATTTTAAAAAAGTTTATCCATTTTGCCTGTGTTCAGCCTTACAATATTGGAGTCAGTTAATGTGACAGTATTAGCTGCATTTTGGGATTGTCCATCTGCAGGAGGAAAAAAATTAAGACCTTCACCATTTTGCGCAGAAGCTAGAAGTGTATATGCAGTCTGCTTCACATAAATCTGTCAGCAGTCTTGGAGCTAGTGCCTGAAAGTAGATGGAGCACTCCACCCCACTAACAACCAGGTTTGTGGTAATGACAGACTAGCAAATATTTTATGATTCCACTGGAGCCTTATCCTTGAATCTCTTTGTTTGTGAAACTCAGATGTAGAGTAGCATGGAGAAAGTCACACCTCTTGATGAGACAAAAAGTGTCTGCTAATTTGTGTAGAGGCTCCACCACAGAATATCTTTAATGGTCACTTCAGACTAGAGACCACTGCTTATGCATGTGTCCATGCTTAGTAGCTCTTAGAGAGCTGGGAGGAGCTAGAATAAAACTAGGCAGACCATCAGGAAAACAGTGGGCAAGCCCATAATACTGTTACAATGCAATAGAATTAATAGGTTTTGTGCCCTCAGTTTCAAAGTTCTTTATTTTGAACACAAACAATTTAGAGTAGTAAAGCTCAAATTCACGGAACACTGATCCTGACGAAAAATTTACAGCTTAGGATCTTGTTGCATCTTCTGTCTTTTCTTAACACTAGAATTTTTCTTCTATATCCTTGGGAAACATATTAACTTGAAAAATTAAAAATACAATAAAACATTTTTGATTCACAATGACTATGCTGGCGTTTGGACCTAGGAGTGAGGATTTATTTTGATTGGCATTTTCCTCTAAACATTACTAAAAGGAACCAAAATAAGCTTGTACTGCAGGCAGCAGATATACACCATACACTTTTAGAACTAGCTACAACGTGAATCCTGTGACCAGGTAGTTCCCAGATTTGCTCAAAATATGCATGACTTAATGCTGCAACAAAATACATGTAAAATACTAAATTAAGGTTCTAACTCCTGTTAGCTGATATTCTTCTCTCTTTTCCTCACTCTTCTTCCCCTTCTTTTCTTGTTTTAAAGAAAACATTTGGTAGGTCAGCTTTCAGTAGCCAAAAGAATTGAATATGTGCATACATTAATAGAAAAATACTTTTCTACTTTCCTTGCAACTGTGTAAGTTTTATCTCCATCCCAACTCATCTCTCTCTTTCCTTTTGCTCCTATTCAGCATATTATATGAATACTCTCAGATAATAAGTTTCTTGGGCAGAATGTTTTATATGTCACTAATTCAATCAACACATGTAATATATCCATAACTCTCACACACAATTATGGATATCTGCAAAAAGTTTCTGTCCATATCTGTACTTAATATGACAGGCTTTGGAAGCATATATGTTTTTCTTGGGTTTCTTCTTCTCACTTTACTCCTTCCTTTTCTTTCACTTCTTTTCATTCCTCCTAAAGCTGCACTGTTATGGGAAGATCTGCTTGTGAGATGATTGGATTCACACTACATCCTGAATTCTGTTAAATTTTCCTTCCAGGGGCAGGAGCCTAATACATGAAACACTTCAGAGCATTTGAACATAAGTTGCATACACTTCAGCATTTTCAATAAGAAAAGTTGCATGGTAGATCTTGGCTAAAAGCCAGTATCTAAAATATCCTTAAATATAAGGACCAGGAAGTTGATTCGTATCTGGATAATGAATGCAGAAATCCATTAGAGTGTGCAGATTTCCATTATGATCTCCTGGCAGGTTTTCCTGCTTAAGAGGTGGGCTGCTGAGTGTTGCACTAGATGAAACTTCTGTGAAGCCCTTAGCCCTAAGTTAGGAACATGGAGATGATAAAAGCATGAATCACAGTTTCCAGATCTTCCTTTGACAGCAATAGGCACAGCCTCTTGGGGAAGTGGGAGCGCAACCATTTCTTACCACAATTATCTCTCTAGTCAGGACTATCAATGAATCTAATGCAGCCTCAAGATTGTTCTACATTATCAGCTAGTGAGGGCATATCCTCTGTTGAAGGTACAGTCAACATTACTGATTGCTCCTTTGCATTAACTTACTCTTCCCTTTAGGAGGTTTTTTGAAAGTTTTAAGAGTCTTGTTCAGCTATGAGTGGCCTTTTAGCTCCTCAGATCCTTGCATCAATTTAAACTTTTCTCATAATTATATACTCCCTCATTTGGGAGATAACATTGGTTGTAGAGGTTAAGATGGAGGTGGTAGAGCTGGTGAAAACTCAGCAGGTATTTCTGAAAAGAAGATTAATCCATGCAGGGCCCCATATAGATAACCTATAGATTGATGACCATCTCACAATCAGCTGAGGTCTACATACAAATGGTTCTACACCACCTTGAGTATTTTGTCACCCAGTCATTGGAGGCCACCCATCACCAGCGTCCAAACAATCTGCATTTTCTGCTCCTACACAAAGCCTGATGATGATGTCTCCAATATGTTGGTATAAGCCATATATTTGCACCACAATGTTCTCATTGACCAGTGAAGAAAAGGATTTTAGAGAGTATTTGACAGCAGGTGAGATCATTTTGGTCAAGTGTTTAGTGTCCCGAATGATCTATTGCACATTATGATGGTTGGGAGATTACTTTCTGTGAACCAGCATTTATGTTTCCGGTCATTAAAGTGGCCAGTTGCACTTTGCTAGCTTTTACTAGCTATTAGGGTCAAGAATTTGCTTAATAAATCATAATAACATATGTGAAGACATTTTTTAAAGCTCTGCAAGTACATAGCACATTATTGACCTTGCCTATGGAGACACCACCTTTTTTGGGTATTTGAATTTTGCTTCTGCATTGTTCAAAATAAAGTCCTGGATACCTTATACATTAAGAAAGAGCCCTGAGAAGATTTTTTTTTTTTTTTTTTCATTTTATAGACTGAGGGCAAATAAGATACATTGCTCAGCTCTCTGAGCTTGCACAAAAAACAGGTATTTGTTTTTGCAATTAAGACCCATGCATGTGCATTGTCATATACCAAGAGAAAGAAGAAGCAAATTATGCCTAGCTTTTCCAACCTCATGATAGAAGGAAGCCTTGAATAGGTTTTATTCCCTTTGGTCCAGTGTATTTAGAAATGAAAGACTGTGCTGGCCACAAGTCAGCAAAGAATCTTCCGTGATCATATGATGTTATGCTGTGGTTTCTTCAGTATGAGAAAATTTTTCATGAAATACACTGTATGACTGATTTGTCCATCTAAAATGGCATCAACATTTGGAACAGAGTCAAAAATCTAATCGTATAGAATATATGTGTTGCTTAACATGATTATTACAAGTATAAACACAGTATGTGTGTGTGTTTGCATGTTATGTTTGAGCACAGACCTTATTCCTCCCTTCTAGCCACAGTGACCATAATCAGTGGGAAAAGGTTAAAGCACATGCTTCTTTCGTCACTCCCTGTACATTTATTTGTATACACATCTATTTAAGTATGTACAAAATGCAAAAGTGACGGAATTTCATTAGTTATCTGTAAAATGCTGTTCATCCTTCTCTTTAAAAAGGAAGACTACAAAGATCAGCGGGAGTAGGTGAACATCATATTCACTGTAGTTCTTTGTGCTGCTGTCTGCCTTAAAAAACTTTGTGAATTTTTAGGTTAAAAGACAATAGAAAGATCTTCAAAAGGTGTCATTTTTGCGAAACACATTTTGAGGAAGGGAACCTAAATTAATGGCTCTGGCTCTTCTCTGCCTCTGCTCTTAAATAATTAACATTTATTTGATTGAAGCAATATCTGATGTTATTTGATTGCTTCCCTTTAACAAGGTCTGCAGGAAATATGTCTATACAATATGTATATATGTATGTATATGTTTTAGTCTTTGGCATGATCCTGCTTTTAATATTTTTCTTAATTACTACATTTAAAAGATCAAAGGTTTATCATTTCTGAGATGATATGCTGTTAATGTAGTGATGGTTTTAGTGTCCGTTAGTTGGGCTTTTTCCTTGTAAATCCATATACAATAATTTGATTGCTTGAGCTCTGACTTTGTTCTGTTATATTTGTTGCCACCTCAAAATTCCTTACCTGCCAGGGCCACTTTGGAGAGGCTGGAGCTTAGTTATGCTGTTGATGCTCCATGTAGATATGAAAAGAATAAAAAAATAGTCAGAGGAACTATTTCAGCCTGGAGATTTAAATGTTAGTCTCAAAGCCGGTTGTAGGGTGGTGGGTGGGTTGTTTGTTTTTTTCTTTTTTCATTTTCTTCTTTTTAATTTTTTTATTTAATCAATATTTTACTGTAAGTCTTCTTTTTTTTTTTTTTCCCTCAGGGCTGGAACCTTGGATTCATACAGCACTTCACACAGTGGGACCTTGATCCTGGCCAGGACCTCTGAGTGCTACCATTATACAAATAATAATAAAATGAAGCAGAACCAAACAGGAGCCCTATGGGCTAGTTTTTAATGCTCCTATCTCTTCTTCATCAAAATTAAACCAATTGAAAGATAACAGTGAGCAAGGGATTTTTTTCTATTTTATTTTCACTGATTGTACATTTTCATAACATGCACATCATGAAATGAGTGGATGACTCATTTTCAAATAGAAATGATAACACTGGATTCACTTGGTTTTACTAGGCAGGCTGCTAAGTATACATTGTTTGGTGGCATCCTATTCTGCTGGACTAATAGTAATTTTTTAAGGGATTTAATGTTATGATACAAGGCTTTCTTTTTAATTGTTATTATTGTATTATTTTAACAATTTTAGTCTGTTAAACAAATCCACAAAAAATGCTTAATACCACAGAAACAGATTGAGCTAAGTTTATGAAATTTACAGATTACCTAAAATGCTAGGAGTTAATTACAGTCTGCTTTCCCTGGCATGTCAGCTTGATTAAATTTGGAGTTCCAAGATGAATTGGCCCAAATTCATTAGTGTTCCCCGGGTGCATATGTTGGTCAAGGTCAAGCGAAGCACATTGACTGTAGTGTTAGTCAGGAGGGGGAAGGGTTTCTAAAGAAGGTGGACTCTTAAAAGGTCTGGGGTTGCAGCAAGAAACTTTGATACTTTTTAACTTAATAAATCTTGACAGCCTAATCATGGCTAAGCCTTTGCAGTGTTATTGGTACAGATGGCAAAGCTAGACATATTTAAAGAGATCTCAGCAGCTAGTGGCAGGAGAGCATTGAATCCAAATGCACTGTTGGGCTTTCAGAGAAAGTGCAAGAAGAGAGGATAAAAAGCTACACAGCATTTCCATCTCTTGACATCTCCAACAGCCTCAGATACAAAATATGATAAGGCTCCTGCTGAGCTAATAAGCCCAACAAATGTCTGTGTCCATGAAGTAGATGAAGTGGGATCAAGTAGTTGGGGGCTGCTGTATGAAAATAAGCCAGCACCCAGGGTATAATGGCACTGTAGAAAGCTGCAAGGTCAGGCTGATGACAGAAACACTGGATAAGTAGAGACCCCATCAGTAAAACAGGTTTGCTTGCTGGATCTGAGCCACATAACTGCTAAAAAAATAAAAACAACCTCTATGTTTCAGAAAACTTGTCTTGTTTAGTAAATAGAAGGACAGTGGTTTGTTCCTACTTATTGCCATGCAGATTGTAGATTAATAGTTTCTCTGCAAAATATGACGTCAAAACAGACCTGAAAAGAACAATTAACTGCAAACTAAAGGAGATTTTTAAAGAAAAAAGTAATACCAGGTGAACAACAGATTTTTTCAATATTACAAAGACTGTTTTTGTCTTTAATTTCAGGTACCTCAAATATATCGGTATTCATCTCACTCTTAAATAAAGCTCTGTGAGTTCCAACAAATAATTTATGATGAAATCATGATGGATGTACAAGAGTGATAAATGCAACTCCTTTCATTTGAAAAAATGAAACAAACAAAGAAGAAACACCTATCTTGCTGATATAGCATTAAAATAATAATTAGGCAGAGCTCTGGAACAGGTCAAACTGTTGCATTAATCCTTAAAGCATCATATTCCCTCAGTGCTACTTATAAAGGTGTGTTTGAAAAGTACAGAACCTTCTAAATACCATGTGCTTTTGTTTGTTACATTTTGGAGACAACATAAAAAAATCTGACAGCATGTCACAAAGGTCATACCTATAATTCCCTTTAACTATGTGATGTTTTAAATTTATACAAACATAATTATTTCTAAATTCTAGTGTGCCGTACATGTGCTACTGAAGCCAAAACAAGGCAGATCTGGTCCTATGAGTAACAACAGCATTAGGAAAATAAATCAGTAGTGATAGATGATGAATATTTATGATTGTTTCTCTCCTACCATTTTAATCATTTACAGATATTTTCAGTTTTCATCCAGTAGAAGTCCAACTGAACGCCGTGCCTCCCCTGGAGTCTTAAAGAGGATGCATGATAATGTGGCAAGCAGGCTCCTTGCCTCACTCGGCCCGGGTCGTATATCACAGTGGCGGGCGAGCATTGGGATGCAGAGCCGCGCCGCTCGGCAGGAGCTCCGGGAGGCACGGTGCCTCAGGCAGCCGCGGCGGCTCCCGGAGCTCTGGGCCTGCCTTGCAGAAGGGCATTGGCTGCTCCAGCCTTTGAGGCTGCAGCGTGTTGCTCCTGCCCACGCCCAGCCGGAGCCGCGGCGCTGGGCCGAGGGCCGGCGGGGTGACCCGGTCCCTTCCCGGGCCTGCTGCCGCTGAGGAGGGGCTCTGTGGCAGGGGCTCATCCATCGTGAGCAAGGGCTGCTATTCTCTTTGATCCTTCCTTCTGTGATGGTGCAAACTGGAGGGGTATGTCTCTCTGCTCTGAGGGGTTTTATTTGGATTAGGTTTGTAGGTGGCTGCCACTCACTTAAACAGCTCGTGTCTCCCTCCCCTCCCCTCCCTTCCCTTCCATCTTGAATGCACATGACAGTATTTTTTCAGCCCTGCCAAGCATCCCAGGCTATATATTCCTATTTATCACACAAACATCTCTGCACCTTTTTACTGTACAACTCCTTCCAATCAGCAAAAAGCCCAGAAGAAATAATATATTTAAAGTACTCTGCCAGAGCATTTTCATTGCCTGATGGCTGAGGAGAAGAGGAAGCCTGAGAGCTGGGGAGCAGAGGAGTAGGAGGATGAATCTCCTCTGCACCTAGATCATGATGCAGAAACAGGGGTCTAGAAATGAAATAACCTATAAAAAGTAATGTCTGGCATCAGAAGAGAGGCTTAAAGCTGCACAAACAGGGTTCTAGAAATGAAATAACATATAAAACATAATGTCTGGCATCTGAAGACAGACTTAAAGCTCCACCCCAGGTATTCACCCTAAAAGAGCATTGTAAGCATCTAGTTCTGCCTTATATGGGTCAGGAAACACTGACTTCATGTCATTCTCGCTGATCTCTCAGTGCACTTAAAGCTGTAGGAATCTGCCAAAAGTGAATGGGATGTAAAACTGTATGTAAACAAATGGCACTACTAAGCACTGCATTCAAGGCTGAGCTTTTGGGTTGAGAGCCATTTAGAACTAAATAAAAATATCAGTTATCAAATACCAATTACCAAATTACTGAGCACTGCCAGTTTATTTTTACAGAAAAGCTGATTCATTTAATCTTTTGAGCCAAAGCAGACAATGCAATGCCGTGGATGGCACCATTAAAACTAATGTGTGAGATGCATGGTGGGTTATCTGATCCATCACAAAACTGTTTAAGTCACAGGTGAGCTGTAGAGAGGAAAGGGTCAGTCTAGCTTAGCAGCAAATTCTGAAAAGGGCAGAGAACAGAATCAGAAAGACAAGGGCTAGTTTGTGGCACATTCCGTTGCTTGGTTGAAAATGTTGCTGCTAGTGCAGCCTTGTTACTTAAACCTGCCTGGATTTTTACTACTACCAGTGGCTGTTCCTGTAAGTAGTAATGGATCTATATATCACATTGAAAAGCCATGGCTGCTTTTTCAGTCATGCTCACCATACTTCCTTTTCCTGAAGCAAGTATTCATGAAGATTTTCACTCACTCTGCAGACATTGAATCTCAAGATAGATAATTTCAGGTAGATGATCTCATTCCAGTCTCAGTGCATCTCTTAAAGATTCACAGGGCTGAACTGTATCAATTCAGACAGCAGCACACAGGTTTATTCACAACTCTGAACTGATCCACTTCATCTTGGTGATACGTTAGCTTTTTTTGATAAAGGAAAGATGATCATGAGGAACTGAAAAGAAGGGGAAATGTGTTTAAGAAGTTCCTAATGAATAACATTTATACAAATTATGTTTTTAATGAGGGAGGGAAAGCTCTCTTCATTCCTGTATTTTATTAGTATTTGAAAAAAAAAAAAAAAAAAAAAGTGAGGCAGTTGG
>VZUI01082870.1:0-14729 GCA_013401135.1 Cettia cetti
CCCCCCCGCGGGGCGGGCACCGGGACGCTCCCGCCCCGCCGCAGCACCCAGGGGCCGCGCCCGCCCGGCGGGCACCGCGCTGCCGCCGCCAGGGGGCGCCCGCGCCGCCGCCTTAAAGAGACAGCGCCCCTTTCTGGGCCTGGCCCGGCTAGGGGCCCGGGGGCGTGGCCCGTGGATGCGCCGTGGGATTTTGGTTTCCTAGGGAGGTACAGTTTTACACAGCTCTTACATTTCCAGTTGGTGCTACTAATAGTGGTTGGCCAGTGCATCTTTCACAGAAAAAGGTGGCCCTTGAGTCTTCCCTGCAAAACCAAGGATCTTCCTTCTTCCAGCATTTGCAAGTATCTGTAGGGAGTAAACAGAGTTTGCAATAATAGCTATCTCATATTTAACTTTCTTGTGCAGGAGGCAAAGGGCAGGCAATGCAAGCATGGACTGACATTCTAATTTTTGGGTTGTGCATCCCTAAATACAGCTCTTCTGTGCTTCATTTCAGAGAAAGAATCTTTCAGTCTGAATTACTGTGCTGTCTCACAGCAAAGTATCATTTCCCCGTTTTGGTTTGGTTTTTGTTTTTTTGGTTTTTTTTTCTCTTCATCTGGAACAATCATGATTTCAGCCTGAACATTTTTTCTCTGTCTCTGCAAGAATGGAAAGCATGGCCTTTACAATAACGATGTCTTTCACAGAGGGGTGGATTGCAGTACCTGTGATCCTGAGCTGAGGTGCAGAAGCTGCTTCTATGATGACGCTTTCTGTGAACCAGCCCTGGAGCCCTGTGCAGTGGGAACTGCTCAGCAAGTTCTGCTGACTCGCGGTGCCACAACAAATGCGGTTTTATAACTTCAACAGAGTATTGGAAAAATGGTAGAAGTATCCATGCGAAGGAAAGAAGGGTGAAAACCTTAAGAAATATGAAAAGGGTGATTGATTTAGGGAGTTGGTAGAAAGCATTTTACATTCCTGTCATTACTTACATGAACAGTGCAGTCATCTTGACCCAAGGGTATATTGGAAAATACCCTTGGGTATTTACCTTGGTAAATTGGAAAAGCAAGGAATGGAAACACCTGCAAACAGCTTATACCAATAGTTTTTGAAAATTTATATCATAGTATTTTTTCTCCATTTGTGGTTGCTTTGAGGAATAAATATCTTTCTTTTTCTTCTTCATCTTATTTGCCACCAATATGTTCTAACCTTTATCTTACAGAACACTTTTTATCTTAATCATATTCACACTTTTTTCACAGTTTATTAATTAATATTTAGAATTATTAAATGTATTTTGATAGCATGATTCCTGCTGCAGAATGTTTCACTGATATTTAAACATTTTATGGGAGCATGGAAATACTGAAAAAAATTTGTAACTCAAAAATACAAGACTTTATCAAACATTAGCAAATTAGTATAAGACTCCTGAAACAAATTGACTTGGGTTTCTTGTTATGAAGTGTTTCATTTTGCCAATATCAGTGCTTTATTTCAGCTATCATTTTACTTTTATTTTAGACTTTATTAAAATTTGCATCAGTATATTAAGCTCAAAATTTATATTTGTATCAGAATGGCATACGAATGTATTGAAACATGAAATTATTGAAGCCAACTTCCTAAATTATTTCTTTCTGAATGTTTTCTTCTTTAAGAAATGTCATGGCTTCAGACCAATCTAAAACACAGTCTGCAGAGACAGAAATATTTATGTACTTTTTTCCAGACGTGGAAGAGCAGGTTTTTAGAGGTGTTGAGCATTCCTAACTCCTGTGGAAATGAAGCACGTGCACTAAAAAGGAGGAATTTGCTTTGCTCCAATACAGACAAACTTGAATGACATATATCAAAGACCAGGTTCAATCTTAGGAAGAAGAAAGCTGGTAAATGCCTTCATTTTAAGCTACACTTTTTGAATCTTAACCCTTCAACAACTGCAGATGTGAGAAACATATTTCACCTGATGTGCCACTGTACTCCATCTTGCTGTACAGTGTTGCTAAATAAATTACAATCATCTGTTTACATTGCAGAGCTTGTTCAGGCAATGCCAAACCTGCGATCACAGGAAGCCCCAGGGTAATGTTTACACAATTCCTGACCAGGAACAAGCTGACTATTCCTGTGACTTTCTGTGGCCCAACTCTGTAAGCTGCAGCTCATGAGCTGCTGCATGCTAATTTAAGGGGTGAGGGTTGATTAGGATCTTGAGCCCTCTGGCAATCAGAACTATCTTCCTCTTCATCTTAGCTTCAGCTACAGGCCAAAGCAGGTTTCCCTTGCTTAGCTGGAACCTCTCACACCTCGTCTTCTAATGCTTTCAACAAATACAGGGGCTCTCACAAGGCTAGATACTTGCAATTTGGCACTAGTTAGTGAAATTCCATGGAAATTAATTTTAGAATAATATGAGACATTTCCACTTAATTAGTTATCAAAGTATATTTTCTCAGTATTTTTTGAATTATTTTTTCAGCACCTGGCAGAAGTCATTATAGGATCTTTTGCAAAGAGCAGAAAGAAGATGTTGAAGTGATTTACATTGCCTGCAGTTTAGAGTTTTGAATTTTATTTCTGTTTTTTATTATTACAGGATAGTTGTTACTCGGCTGTGGATGGGCAGAAGGGCAGGCTGCCCATTGCGGTGTCCCAGTCATGGCTCCCAGAAGGGACCCCCTCTAGTGCCTGATGCTGCCCAGCTGCTCTGCCCTGAAAGACTGGGTGCCCATGGAGATGGCCCAGGACAGGCCTTGGCAGCTGGAAATCAGACAGTCATTGGACAGTCAGCTGAATCTGCTGGTGCTGTTCAGAGCCACAGTCTCTCCAAAAACTGCCACTTGTTCTCACTTTCTGCCACACCCTACTTCACAACAGTCAATGTGCTTATGTGGCTGTGCAAGAACAGAATAAGGGAGCCAGGAACTGACATGGCCTTAACAAACCCAGAAAGTTGACAAGAGTATTTATGTCTTAGACTAAACCAATTCCTTAGTCTGGATCACCACTCCTCTTCCTACCTGTTTATGGTGGTGCAAGGCAGTGAAGAGGTTGGAAGAAAGAAGCCAGGAAGAGAAGGCATCAAACTGCCTCCTGTGGTGGCAGTCCCACTTGATAGCAGCAGGGATGGGGAAGGCATAGTTCACCTCTACTCCCTCACTCACCCGACTACCTATGCAGTTTATGCTTCAGTATTCCTACTTTGTAAAGAGAAAAAGGATTAATGAGTACTGTCTAAGGCTTATTGGTATTTCTGATCTTTTAGAGATCAGAAGAGGGAATTCAGCTAAAAGAGCTCAAAAACCATCCAAAAGAGGGTAACAATGCCTGGCAGATGACCAGCCCATGCAGGGCATTCAAGGATTCCTGAGCTTGCATCAGCTCCAATGGAGTGCTGCTTAGATGGCTACCTGTCACACTGAGAGCACAGCAAGCTCTTCTGTTCCCATGAAAACATGGGAAACTACAAAAACATGGGTAACTATGAGGTTTTTTTGAAACTGCAAGGAAACCACCTTTATGAGAAGGTACATCTTATTTTATATACAGCTCAAAAAGTTTTCTATCCTAAGCTCTGATGAATGTATATGCTGCAGGAAAGTAAGAAAAGGTCTGGCTGCCAAGTTTGCTTGCTTGTCATGTAGCATGTTGGGGACAGACTCTATATAAATGCATAAGCCAAGGAAAGCATTTCATCAGTGAATAAAGAATTTAAAGCCACACAAAACCTGTGTGGCCGAGACAAAAAAACGACGCAGTCCTGTGCCAATATAATTATGTCAAGTAGAAGAAGGTTTTTTTCAAACTGGGTAACTTCTACAAGTCAAAACCCAACTGTGGACACAGATGCACAGCTACATTACTGTAGCTCTCTTGCCTTTTACTATGGCAATCAGCTTTGTGGAAATAATGCTCATGCAAACTCTTTCAATACAGACACATGGAGATACATACTTAGGTGATTACTTCACTGTAGTTAAAATGATTCAAATTTTATGTGCAAGGAAATCCTGAAGGATTGTTCTCTGAAGAATTTGGGTGACCTCACAGTTTATTAAGGTTTGGGTTGAGACTTGGATAAGGATTAGGCTGCAGTGAGGTTTTCTCTACCTACAGTTTCATGCTAAGAGAGCTACTGTGCTTATAGCTGTTCTTGATTTTTTTAATCGGGTGGTTTAAGCACCAGTAACAATTCTGGGAGCAATATTACCACATATTTTTTATTGCTGTAATTTACTATATATATAAGTGACCTGGACATATATGAATCCTACCACTATTGTCCCATAATTTGCTGGCTTACATCTGTCTTTACTTCTCCTATTGAGAACATGTTCAAGGTGACCTAAAGAATATGTCCTCTTTCCAGTGGTTCTCCACTTCCATGAGTTGTTTGGGGCTACAGCTCTACCTTTTAAACTGCTAAAACTGAGAAAACAGGAAAGATACAAGTCTGGTGTGGGCCACACCATCACTTGCACTTTCTTCTCATGCTCCAGTGATTGAGGACCCTTTTCCTGTTTTGTTTAAGTGCTTCCTTTGAGTTCACCAACAGTTCACAGACCATTGTGCTTGCTGATTTTGTACAGTCCCATCAGGAGACACTGGCTTTCCTCTCTGGGAAGGGCAGCAATTTCATCTTTTTCAAAAGCTACCACGATGTATAGTCTTACAAGAGCAAAAAGAACAGATGCAGAAAAGCATTTCCAAAGCCCATACCAGCAGTATTCCAAATACAACTAACTTTAGTGTATTAAAGAAAAAAACCCAAACAAACCAATCCATCCCCAGCTTGTGAGCATATTGCAGAAGGACACACCTCATTTTTGCTAGTGACAGAGGAAACTCACAGAAGAAACTCAAGCTTCATCAACAAGATGTAGAAAAGCTTTTGCAAACAACCCCAATCCTAACCAAAATGAGCTTCCCTTGGACAGACAAGAGTTCTTTTGGACATGCCACAACTATTCTGAAGTTAACTCAAGATGCTCCTGGGTGATAACCTAGAGGCACAATTGGGAAAGCCCAGCTTTGAGTCAGACGCTGTTCCTCTTGTGCTCACAAACCTTTCATACTTAGGCATCAGCAGTGGTGCACTGACTTGACTCTTACTTACTACTCTCCTAGAGGCAGGAATATAACCTGTCTTGTTCCACCATCATCCCCCATCCATGCCTTTTTCCCACTCAGAGTGCATTTTGAAACATTATCTAATCCCCACACTCAATAACCAAAAGAGGCTTTTTTTCCTTCTTGCTCAAGCACCAGTCTCATATCCAAAGATTAAACTATACATATACATCTCCTCCACATTACCACAACTCTGTTCTGTAACATCCCATTCCTGCCTCCTACTACATGCAGCCCTTCTGAAAGAAGAAGGTCATGTAGAAAAGAACTGGAAATTCAGGAGACAAGTAAGTTAGAGAAAACAGGAGCTAATCAGCTGTAGTGTAAAAGGAAAAAGAGGAAAAAACCCAAGCCAAACCACCATCAACAAAAAGAGCTAGAATAAATCAAATGAGACCACAATTTGGTTATAGCTCTGAGCATTTACTAGATGCTCAGGCTTGTAAAGTGAAATAGATAGCTCATTTAGAATCAAAAACTTTCAGACATTTCAGATTGCCTAGATCCTGTAAGACACTTGTAGTTACATAGATGATAAATTCCATTAATACTTTTGTATCACTGTGCTATTAAATTTATTATCTCACATACTCAGTGCCTGACAGTCTGTAAATAAAGCTTAGGCAATGACACATCTGAATGCAGGACTTGTTATAATCCCATAGTGTCATTATGGAGCTGCCTGCACAGGTATTGCTTCCCAATCACTTTTCTGACAGCTAAAAGGGACACTTCCTCAGACAGGATCACAGCAAATATTCCTAGTGGTTCTGAACAGGCCCCTTCCGTGCTTCACAGTAATGTGCCACATGTACAGGAGCAGCCTCTAGAGTTGAACATAAAATGCCAATGCTGCCCTTTGGGATCTTCCCTTCTCTCAGCGCTTCTGGAGAGGGGAAGGAATATTAGTGACTGAATGAACAAAGACTGCTTACCTTGAGCCTCAGTTTTCTGGTGTGACCTCTGAAGAAAGCTTTTCACATGGATGAAAAGTTTGTCCTAACCCATACCTATGAAAATTCCCACTGTTTGATAAGGGTTGAACTAACATACCTAACAGAACCAAATTTCCATTACCCAAGTGCCAACTGTCCCAATACATATAGAAGCTCAGTGTCTAAAAGAGGTCTTCTCTGTACTTGTTTTTGAAATTGTGTAATAAATATAGATACATACATGTGTCCTCTTTATTTGGGAAAAGAAGCTAAACAAATCAGATGGAGGACAAATTAGAAGCATGTTCTTCTTGAACTCTCAGCACTTCGTGTAGTGGTAATTTCTGCTCCATTTGCACTAAGCCTATGAAGTGGGATTCTTTTTCACAATGAGGCCTGCCAGGAGAAATCAGAGAGGTTGAGGAACTCCCTAAATCAGAGGAAAGTACTCATGCCACTGTTTAGACGGCAGAGGCCTCAGGATGTGCCAAGGAGCTGTCATAAAAGTGTTTCAAGCACTTAAGTAATTTTTCAGCTACTTTGACTATAGTTTTCTCAAGAAAATGGTTTTATAAGCCAGAGAATTAGAAGTTAGCCCAGATGTTTTGAGGGTGAAGTTGATAGCTAGTTTCAGGTTAGATATTGGCTACTCTGCAAGACCAAAACAACCTGCCAGGAGGATTGACCACAATTTGTAGGACATCTTCTGAAGATGATGAAGCCTGGATTGGGTTGGGGGAGAATAATACACATGTGGGTCTTGTCAAAGGATCTCACCTACTCCATCTTGAGAGAATTCAAACCTGAACTCTTTGCTAATCATCTTCACTTGCTATCAATGACAATAGCCCCAAAAGACCGGTTTAACATCACTCCACACAGCTGGGGAAAGGAGAACTTGCATGTGTCACCGACTTTCCTGTAGTTACAAAACTCGTGTTGCTGGCTAACATTGGTGGGTTTTGGGGGGGGGCCTAATTTGTGTGGATTTCCAGAGAAGGGGCATCTACACCTTCTGTTCTGCTTTCTGATCCTCCTGGGTTAGGGTGGCTGTTCTCACCCACCAGTGCAGTGCTGGCTAACCAGGTCTCTAGGCTAATTTTTGCTGTGTGAAGCCATTCCAGAAAAGCATCAGGCTGCCTAATTTTACCAAGCTAAAAATTTTCCACTGCTTCAGAGGCTGTTTTGCCAGAGCACTTCAGCATTTCAAAAATGTGCAACAACCTGAATTATAGTTTCTAATTAGTGAAAAAAGAGTGACAGAATAGAAGATGAAAAAACCTTGAAATTGTAACCTCTGCTTCAACAGCCAGATCAGGATAGGTTTACCTTTGCATCACAATCCATTGCAACATCATCATTTAGGCACTGGATTCACTGAAACACTTCAACTGGTAACAGTTACCCAGAACACTAGAAACTCCTGGCAAACAAGCTCTGCACTATGTAAAGGCATCATTTTGGAATGGAAGTTCTCTAATTCCTATTAAACAAAGCAGTGCAGAAATGCACCTACAGTGACACATGCATTTAAGCCAGATACTTTTTCATGTGGAGGTGTTGATTTGGATGCACTTACACTTGTTACAGTCTCATAGCAGCATATTTCTTTATCCTCCCAGTACCTTCATGTTGTTATGATGACTATGTTCACATTCTGTTGATGAAAGGCAAAACATACATTTGTGTGGAGAAGTGGATGTTTCCCCTCTTTAAGAATGCCAACAAATGCAGTAATAGATGTGCTAAGCTAGAGACATTTAAATATTCACTTGGAATTTTATGACAGAGTATGACAGTAGGCATTACTGAAATTTCATTTTTTATAGCCCAGAGCAGCAGCTTAAAAATTCTGCATTGTAAGGAAAAAATATAATGCCTTTTCCTTTAAAGATCTGCAAATACTGTTTAACGTGCTTTTGTTAAATGAAATGCAAATACTTACTTACTAATAAATTATTGAAATTTCCCCTTTGAGAGTGACTATCAACTGCTGTTAATAACTGTTCAAATGTTCGAGTCATTCTGGATCTCTGTACTGATTCCTGGTACAAACCTCTAGCATGGCTTCAGAAAAAGGAAAATTCAGTATACGGCTAGGTGAGTACTTAAAAGCTTCACAGCTACAGTTAACTGACTTTTATGTTTCACTGAAGATAAACAAGAGGAGCCCACCATACAGATGAGGAAGAAGATTTACTTCCAGTTGATGACATGTGTATGAAAGGCTCACTTCTCACGCCGGACCCTGTAGAGCTGACAGCGCGCACGTGTGACAGCTGAGCTGACACTGAGCACTCCAGAGGTGCTCTACAGGTCTGGAGCTTGGACAAGCCATCGGGTACTGCTGACATTCAGCCTACCTCTGGCAGTGGTTTCCATTGCCTCAGACAAGTTCTGGTTTTTTTTATAATCTATTCAGACATTTCTGTGACAAAGAACCTATCAACCCTCACACTATATGGGTGGATATATGCCTCCTGCAGTACATTTTAATGTTAGTAACTGGGTAATTGCTAAGCTCTAAGAGGACAGAGGGAAGAGGTTCCTAAAAGACACACATATAAACTTTTTTTTTGTTTGTTTGGTTTGGGGTTTTGGGGCTTTTTGGTTTTTTGGTTGATTGGTTTTGGTTTGGTTTTGGTTTTGTTGTTGTTTTGGTTTTGTCTTTGTTTTTGTTTTTGAAAGGTTAGATTCTGCAAATCCTAAACAATATGCTGTCTACTGCCTCCAAACCTTCATCCTGGTCTATGCCAAAAAGCTGGGATCCTTTGAATTTGAGAAAAGGCCTGATCTGAACTGAGTTCTTTCACTATTTGTTTAGTAAAAGAAAGTAATGTTTCTGGAAAATCTAAATATTTATACTCCCTGTTGCATATAGTTTACAGTCTAGAGCAAGATAGGTACACCCTGGAAACTGGGAATCTCAGAAGAGACAATAACTAAATCTCTTTAAAATAATTCTATGCTATTACTGACTTGCTTCATATAAGCACCACTGAAGGAGAGAAAATTAGTGGAAATTTAAAAAAAAGATCACTCCTCTTATGAGGATGGAACAGTCACTCTCTGAGATGGTCAGATGTTTCTCCTGGAGTATCTACATGACAGAAGGATTCTGTTTTTCTTTTTAACATGGGTCATTTTTCAGTTAACGTGTTTAAATAATCAAACGTTGACAGGAGCAAACTCAGCATGGAAATTCAATAACTGTTCCTTTCTGGCATTATGAGCTCAGTTTAGTTGAAAACATGGACAAGCAGAATTCTCAGGACTTTAATGGCAGCCTTGGAAGTGGACTTGCTGTGGTTTTTAATATTATTTGTGGGGATTTAATTAAAAACAATAAATTGCAATGAATAATTGTTTTGTTGAAATGCAATTTTTAACTGTAAACTGGTTCGACAAAAATTCTGCAAGAAATCTCTTTCCTCCAAGGCCAGTACAATGTTGGGTCATATCACTGGAGCTGTGAGATCAGCATCTGCATTGCTTCTGCATAAATTGTATTTGTCCTCTGTTTGAATAAATGCCACAGAGAGGAACAGTCACTTACCAGACACCTCTGCCCATATCCTTTCAGTGTGTTTTGTCAGTCCTTGCTCAACTTTGAAGCCACTTTGTAATTGGCTGAAAAGGAGAAGGTAAAAGCAAAGATTTTATCTCTTTCCCCTCTGGAATTGTTTTACAGCAAGACAATGCAGCCATGAGGGGTACATTCAGAGGTAACTAATGAACAACGAGCATCAGTTGTAATGAAGATAAGAGTTCAGTCTAAAATACCAAGCCTTTCTTCATAAAAGACTCAGTTCCTTATAGGCACTTTGACAAAGGGTAGTAGCGTGTAATTCTTCCTTTGGCAGATGTTTACTGTGGGTGTTTGAGAGAATGAGATAGTTATTCCATTTGTAAATATCAAAAAGTTTGTTGGAAAGATGATCTACAACTAAGAACGAAGTATGGATGGTATTCAAAGCACCCGGATAATGTGATTGCCTGAAGCTTAACTCAGATGTGGCTGCTGCTAAAAAACAAATGGTAGAAGCAGAATTTCAGAAACTGAGAATTAAAGATTAAGGAAAGTTAGGTTCCCAAAATTTCAAAGTATACAAAGCAAGTCAAAAGTGGAAAAGATCACCATTCAGCTCGCTGAATAGCTCTGCTTCAGGTGGTCAGTGTAGTCAAACCAAGCAAATATACTATTTCAATTTGAAATAAGAAGAAATAAAATATAAAAATTCCATCCTCTAGAAAAGTTTCTTGCATGCTCTCAAATGAATGCGCTACACTCTATAAGAAAAGAAGTGTCTCCAACAAAAAAGTTCAAAGAAAGACAGCAGCACAGACAAAACCACCCAAAAAAAAAGGGAATCAGAAGATTATAGCCCTTTTTTCAGAAGAAACAGTTCTAAAACACAAACTAAAGTTTCGTAAAACATAAAATAAAACATATGAATTGAAGCCAACTAATGTTCTTGACTGAAACTAAATTATAAGAAACTGATCAAAACAACTTATTACACAACAGGATACTATGAAACTCACTGTAACTACATCTAATAAATAAAACCGCTACAAGCTGCAAAAACACTGGGTATTTGTGCACTCACTGATAAAAATTCACAGGAGTACTATAAGCATTGTTCTGAGCAAATAAAAAAGGCATTCTCTTTTCCCAATATACATCCTTAGTTTTTTCATGCGTTACTTCAGATTCACTTAAAAAGCTTTCCCTTCTGTATTTCTTTATAAACACAGCATTAATTCCACTTTTAACACAAAGAGTTGGCCCAGCTGGAGCTGAGGGCAGATGTTATGTGGGGCTTGGGTTTTCATGTGTGTTTTCTTTCTCCAGTCAAAGCACTGGTTCTTCAGTTTGCTCTGTGCCCTACCTTTGGAGCACAAGATGGAGATGTGAGCTCGTAAGGGTCTGAATAAATCTTCCTTTCTGCTGTCCTTCACCATAACTGGCAAGGGAGCATTTTCAAAGAGCTTTGTGTTTCATGCCTCACTCCTCAGAATCTTAGCCCAACCCTAAAACTAGTGTAACTCTCTTTGCTTAAGGTTAGGCATGATCTTCACAGGACCAACATGTGTGCTCATGCCCTGTTCTCCTCATTTATGCGAGTTTTCTCCTTGGAATCCCAACATGTATGCAGTCTGTAAGGATTCTAGTTCTCTAGCCAAGAGTTTGGTTTAGAGTTAGGATTAAGAAGGAAAAGATCCGGAAACATGATGTTCTAGATGAATCAAAAATCAGTGTCCTGCAAAGTGGAAGGCAAATGCCATCTTGGCAGAAATGTCTCTGTCAGATTCTCACTTTTTGATTACTTGTCAGTGAGGACCTACTACAACTCTGCTAAATAGAAGACCCACCCAAAAGGATGTGAGATGCATTCTGTCCTTCAGCTTGTGCCTTCCACTTGGAAAGCCAACTAATTTTGGTTTTGTAATCATTTCAGGTATTCTACCTTAGCTTTTCTATTTTGGCCAAAATCTAAGCCTAGGAAAGACTTTCTGTTAATAGTGAGTTATGAAAAACTTTGTTTGATGTAAAGATTACAACTATCCTTTCTGATTCCTCTTGTCAACCCTCATTTATCCTATGTAATTTGTCAGGATCCTGAGCACCCTAACAGGCCTTAATAGCCCCAACAATCCTCACCTGACCCCTCCCATGGGCTCAGGAGCCCCAGTTTAGCCAAGCCCCCTTGCTTTCAGTTCATGCCTGACCTGTGTTGTATCAGTATGTATCCCCAGCTCAGCCATGACTGTGCGAAGCCTTGTTTATCTGGATCTGGAGTTGTAGACTGGCTTCCTAGCTTGACCTCAGTCTTTTTTTATCAGTATGGACCTTCATGGCAATTGGTAGGTGATGTCTGACCCCAGTTCTCACTGGATCTGACCCCAGCCTGTGGTCTGCCTTCACAGCTTGACCTTGGACCTGCCTTGTTAATTGCCTGATGCACTGTACTCCTGGCTGACTCTGATGTGCTCTGCTTGCTTGCTCAGGATCTGTGGGACTGGTCTTGGGCAGCGAGGCTCTGGCTCATCACCTGTGTTGTTATGCTTGGCTCCTGTCCTCTATGGAGTAGCCAGCTCTTCCTGCTCCATTGCTTTTCTGCCTTACCTTCAAAATAAACCAAATATTTCTATAAAAATACATTGCATGTTAAAACTAAGTGAACCCCCCCCCTTATTTTTTTAAATGCTACAAAATCCCATGATTAATTATCCAATTCTGTTCATTGAATATTATTTCCTTTGGGTTCAGCAGACTTCTCTCTTCTCCTTTGGTTTCCCAAGCTGAATATTACTCTTTTGAGTCTCACCAGGTGTATGTTCTCATTTCAATATGCAGAGTTATGAGTTCTTTCCCTTTATTATTACCAGCACTTGTGACTGGAATTTGTCTCAAGCTGAAAACAGTTGCTTCTTGTTCTACTAATTTTGGTATTATTCCCTCCCACCTCAGCGACCTGCTGCTAAAACTAACCAACCAACAAACCCTCAGTTGAGCTATTTGCTCCGTCCCTTCCTATACTCTGGCAGGGATTAAGCATAACACTGAATTTATGCAGATCGAGATCCAGCCCAAAGATAGTACAAATCACTCTATCTGGTGTTATGCCTTACCTTTCAAAGGCAGTTTGTGATCATTGTAACAACTCTTCAAATTTTTTAGATCCTTCTCTTTATAGCCACAATCTCAGCCTTATGGTTATCAGAGAAGACCCTTGGTTGAATCTTTTAACCTACTTGTTTTACAAGCAGGTTAAATCCTAAACCATCCTCTCTCTCCAACTCCAACCATTCAGTGAAAAGACAGGTTTCTTAAGTAGGAATAAGTTCCACATTTCACTGATTTTTCTTCAGAATCTTAAGTGTTAGCACATTTATCCACTACCAAGGCATACATTCACACACTCAGATATTAATTCGTACTGAAACCCTTCTCTTTGACATCTAGGTGAGTATTTTAAAATAAAGTGGTTCGTCATTACTCTAACCTCAATATAAGAAAATGCAACATAGCCATACTTGTGTGGAAGGTCTGTCAGCCACACAGAAGCTTTATTCACTTTTAGATCAACTGGGACCTCACCACCTGTAAGAATGGAAAGAACAGCATTTAGTTAGTCGAGAGAAGTGTCCCAGTGGTAATTAACTGTATGTAGCTATTCATATCTACATCTGTCATCAGAACTACACTAATGGTTTATTTAAACTTTGGGAAAGTAATGAAATCTTCATTCAACTGAAGAAAAGTATAAAATCTCTGACTCGGGAGTCAGGGTGTTGCTTAGGTTGGCTCTGCCTGTGGTGCCAGGCGCCATCTTGTGTCACTTTTGGACCTTTAGTTCAATAAGCATTAAAACAATAATAAGTAAAAAACCAAAAACCAAACAAAAAAACCCAAATAAAGACAACATCAAAAACAACAAACAAAACCAAAATCAGAAACAAACAAAAAACCCCCACCCAAGCCCAACCCCCACCCAAGCAACCAACAACAAAACCAAAACAACAACAAAAAAGCCCAGCAAAAAGACAAAACCTGAAACCATACGACTTAAGGTGAAGTTGCTCTGTAACAGGGCATTTGTATTTCTGACTCTTACGGGCTCTCAACAGTGTCCCTTTTCTCTCCAGATATCTGCAGCTCCGTGCATTTCTTCATCAGCTGTCCTGACTATAATCCAAAACACCAGCTTCAAATGCTTTTCATTGAAACACCAAACATGGCAGGCTAAGCCATCATAGATTTGATTTTACAGCAGCTCTTATATACTGTGTCACATGCACCTACTACATTCCCAAGAAAAGTGGCAGAAGATCCTATGTATTTAGACATTAACAAAAAAAGTTATTCTTTAGTATCTTTCGTTTCTTATTGGGCATTCCTTTTAAAATCCTTTTGGCCTCCTTCTTAAGGACAGCTGCCTGAGAGTGAATTGTGGCCGCTGCTGCTTTCTCTGTAAGAAACGGTAGTTTCCTCATGACTCTAGGATACAATTTAGTAACAGGTTTCGCTTCATATGTCACGCCATGCAGTTCCAGCATTAAGGGGCACGGAGTTCTCCTCACACAGTTCCTGAATTAGGCAAACACGTTCTGCACACATAAACTCTCCCAAAATCATCACCGTCATTGAATAGCACACACCTGACCGTATAATTTTGCTGCCAATTTAAATGATCTTTTAGAATCATTAAAAGCATTTTGCCATTAGATCATAGAAACACACAAACCTTAAAGATCATCTGGTCCCAACCCCTGTTGCTATGCGACAATAAGCACATAATATCTCCTGGTAACTTAATTTAACAGAAATAATGTTTATATATAAGCATATACTGGGGGTTGAGTACATGTTTGCCATTTGCTGGGCTGTTTCAGTCTCTGTTGTAACTTCCTTAGTAATCTTTGTTGTTACTTCCCTTGACGGGCTCACGCCGCCACCATGCCAAAGCGCCCCGGTTTGGGCTGACCCCCGCGAAGGAGCCGAGCGCCGCCCCAGCGCGACGCCGCCATTTTGGGCGAGGCCGCCGCGGCCACAGAGGGGCGCGCGCCCGAGCCAAGATGGCCGCCGGCCAAGGCGCCCGCCCCGGATGCGGCCGCGCGCCCCGGCAGCCGTTGCCCCGTGCCGGAAGTGCCGGTGCCGGCGGG
>VZUI01082882.1:0-24956 GCA_013401135.1 Cettia cetti
CCGCTGTCCGTGCCTCCAAAAACAGGAGTACAGACGAAAGAATGTGTGGGAGTCAGGTTGTTTCTCAAACAAACTCCGCACGTCTTCTCTCCCTGGTTCACTCTCAGAATCAGTCTTAAAGATACAGAAACTCAATATACAGCACAAACAGAATCGACGATTGGGGATACAAACATCATAAAGTCACCCTAGGACAATGCCACATGTTCTTCTTTTAATGAAGCCAGATGTACTAAAGACACCCTGAACATCTCTTAACCATTGTGAAAAATCCAGCAATGTATAGTTTGTATCTGACCAAACTTAAATCTATATCACTTATATATATTTTTCTGTGTTTCTGTGTCTATTAACTGTCATATTGTTCATGACCAACTGGGACTTTTCTGATTTTAGAAAGAATTACATTTGGCTCTAAAAACAAAGACATGTTTCTTTCTACTTTCTCTCATAAGAAGGGTGACATTTTTTGTATATTCATATTTCTAGAAAAAAATTAACAAACTTAGAAATAAACCCACAATATATTTATAATTCACCTTAATTCTTAGTTTTGTCTAAAAGGAGAATCTAAGTTTTTAGGTACATTTCTATGTATTTCAACACTTCATATTTTTCCACGTAGGTTTGGTTTAGTTTTTTAATTGGTATACATTCAGCTATATACTAACCATATATTTTAAGTAAAATTTGGACTAAGAATTCTATTTCCATCATAATTCAGGAAATAATTATCAGACTGTCAGGACTAAGATCGTGTAAATTTTAATTTTAACAGTTTACTTCCAAGTTGCTTTTTTCTGTAAGGAATTCTGAGTCCACAAGATAGAAGCAATCCAAAGTATCATGAAACTGAGGAAAAACTGCATCCATTCTTGAGGCATCTGTCTGAGAAAGCATTTAATGTAAATTTATGTATTATCTTCCTTATTCTTCCCTTTGAGATAAGTAGTAACATTGGATGATCCCGATCCCTTTTATCAAGCTAGAGAAAGATTAAGGCATTACAATCTAACATCTGAAGAATTTTCGTCAATTCTAGATACACTATTTGACTCCTTTCCACCTTATATGAAAATAGCAGAAAAACTAAGTCGTTTGGTAAAACAAAAGACTCAATCAGTCATCTTACTCACTGATTTTTTTATTCCTTACTCTAGTCAATCTTCTTTCTCCTTCAAAACTCTAATAACTTCTGAAGGCACTACATACACTCATCTAAATAATTGAAGGCCTTACAACAGTTTCTTTTTCTGGGTAGATGTGAGGCTGTATACTGTACAAGGCTGAGGAAACAGATTCCTTCATGCACACCATAAGTGTAGATGATTTGCCTAGAAAATGATGACTGTGGTTTGGAGATTTATTAGCCTTTTAAATTATTTCTCAGGACTCTCATTTTTTTTCTAAGTAATGAAAGAAAATAAGAAAGGGGCAGTTGTTAAAGCATGGAGAAAAATGGTTCTTGAAGGTCAAAGTTTTGCAATTAATGTTTTTATAGAGCAGAATGAAATTGCTAGTAGTTCTTGGTCTTCTAAATCTCAATAAGCATTTGCCAATATATACAATCATAGGGAAAGAGTATCATATTTTTCACAGAAACACATTGCTCCTTTGATGAATTACATAGAGACCTGGTGGATCCATGTTCTATGCAGATATCATATCCCAGTTTGCACAGAGATGTTTTAAGATCTTTTTCTTGATCTGCTCTAAACTATGTCACAAGCTACCTTATATAAGACAGCCTTTCCATTAAAAAAAAAAAAAAAAAAAAAAAAAAAAAAAAAAAAGCATAAAAAGCATGTTTGACTTCTCACTAGTGTTGCAATATTCATGAGTTTAACTTTTTTTTTAGAAATAAGGTCTGGAATCTGCTTGTGTGTCACAAGAGCACTACTACTGAGAGATGGTTTTATGTGTGCAGAGTTTCAGAGTCAAGTATATTCATTTACTGTACCAAATTATTTGTCCTGCAGATGATCTTTGGTTCTCTGCCCTCCCTGAACCCAACACACACCCCAGACCAATGCACCATGACATGTTTACACAGTAAATATGATACATTGGCCGAAACATTTTCAGTATTTAGAAAACCTTTTAAATGTGTTTCTTCTCATTTCTAGTGGTTATACCAAATGATTGTAAAGCTATCACTATGAGACTGAAAATCTCTGATGAACACAAAGAAAAAAGAAATCACAGCTTCAAACACAAACAAACTCACAAAGAGACCACAAGACCACACACAAAAAAAAGAAGATAGCTAGCTAGCTAGATAGATAGATAGTAAAGAGGTTGTATTTTATGATGCAAACTGCTTATTTGTGGTGAAAAAGCTGCTGCAGAGAAATGGCAGGTATAGTAATTTGCTGTGCTAAATTATTAGTTCTGCAGGTGCTTCGTTCTCCATCACTATCTTCACCACAGGAATGATACTGCAATGTGACCCGGTAGCTTTCTGTGAGTTGTTACTTCAATAGCTGTACACATATACCTCTGAATAATGAAACAGCCTATATATAAAAAAGTCGTTTACTGAAGTGTCTCATCAGAGATTTGTGGAATACTTTGTCATAAATGTTGGCTAACTTACAACACGGTACTGAGAATGATTAAAATGATTGCATTCAACAGCACACTTCCAGTGCACCTCTTTCTCATTCTCAGTGATAGTACCACCTTGGTTAAGAACGAGAAGAGGAAATGTACAGAAACACTAATATTCTCTCGAATTATCCTATATTTTCCATGTAGATAAAGCCATCTTCCGTTTTTTGGTCAATTTAAAATGAATAAATAGCAGAGATACTTTTTGTCTAACAAGGGAACAAATAAATTCATACTGCAGAGTTTCTTCATTATTAATCAGGTATTTTAATATGTCCTGCTCTAGTTTTACATGTAATGTAATGGCTTAGGAAAATACAGCAAATTGTGAATTAAAAGTTAGTCTCTTTTCCTTAAGAAACAAGTGTTTCTAACAAATGTCATTTAATGAGAAATCAGGTTCTGTTGTCTGTTAGCTACAGTAGAATCAATCATATAATACAGCTAACTTTTAAGTAACTGTAAGAAATTTTTCTGAGTCAAAGATTTCTATAAAAAAATGGGCCAGCTCATGTCTATCCAGGGTATATTCCACTTGGAATTGCCAGATTTACTTGTAAAGTGTTATACTGTTTTGTTCTCACCTCTACACTGAATGGAATGCTTCTGAGGCTTGTCCAGCTTCTTACTCATTATCACATAAAGTGTGCACCACAGCCTGCTCCAGATAAGATGCTTTTTCTTTCTAAGCCATATTTTTTATCTATGCATATTATGTGAGCAGATCTGGATTTCCAAAGATGAAGTATCTTTCTCCCACAAAAAAAAGCGCCCAAGAAATCAAGCAACTAAACAAACAAAAATTCTTCCTCTCTGTCTAGATTAAAAATTAGAATAAAATATGCCTGGACATATTTTTCAGGGAGTAATGACAGAAGATATCCAGAAATTAATGTGGATTAAGAGAAAAAATGCTGCTAAGAATGTGGGTTAAGAGACTTAATGTAGGTTAAGAGAAAAAGCTCATTGCTGACAGATACTGATGCATTTTACACTAAAGAGTTCTCTATCATTTAGAAAAGTAGAACCCTGAGTTTCAGGAAATTTTATTAGCAAAATCTTAAACAAACTTTCAGGTTTGCAACCAAGTCTTTATTTCTCTTGTAAACTTTATTATGTAACCAGTTGTTGCTGTCAATAGGCAAGGTCTGCTTCACATCAGCCTCAGTAATGAGATCTGCCTCTTCTTGGTGGGTCTTTGAACTCTTGTATGTATTTTCCTGACTTTGAGAACTTTCAATCCAGCTTGGTCTAGTGCTCAGCTCCCAGAATTTACTGTAGCTGTCACTGCTGTTTCTTCATACCACACTGACTGATGATTCAAAGACTTTCAGGATGCTTACATAATTAAGGGGCTGATCATTTAAAAAGTCCTCTGACTATGATGCTTACCAAGATCAGTTGCATCATCCTATGACCTTGCATCAGTAGTTTGGCTCAAAATAAGAAATCCTGAGTAATTTATCTGTACCATTTCCCCAAACACTCTTGTTTTCCCTTCTGTTCTCCCATACAACATCATAATACCTAGTAGATTTTATTAGAAGAATAAATGACATGAGAGCTTGACAGTACGCATTTGCAAGCTATAGTATATGCCAGTCAGCTCACACAGTTTTTCAAATTCACCTCCTTCTTCAGGATTTGAGGTCAGTAACAATGACAGGAAGAGAAGCAGGAACAGGGTAAAAGGGCATCAACTTCTGTGCCTTTTTGACCTGATAAAAGCATTCCATCCATTTGTTTCAGAAGGAATTTTGCTGTGGAGATAAACAATTCAAGGTCAAGTCAGTCATAGATTTTATATCTCCAAAAAGAGTAATCCTAGTGAGGAAAGCTTCATGCAGTAGGAAATAATTTCTAGCTGAATGACTTAAAACCTTTAAAAGGTTAGACTCTAAAATTCAAGCAAGTATATTTTATGGCATCTGTTGTATGTTTAATAAAGGAAATGGTAGATCTTTGGGAAAAACACTAGCAGGAGAAGGCTATGCAAATTTCATGTCTCTAAATCATTCATAGAGTATGACTCTGAAATCCTTTAATTTATACTGGGTGACCTATTCTGCTACATAGGCATTAAATATGGGTCTCAGTCACTAGGTCAAAGGTTGTTCTGGTCTAGAAGGTACAAATCCAACTGAATTCATGGAGCCTTCCACAGCAGCATAAATCAGGAATACCTGCCCCTGAATAAGAGGCCGAATGATACACAGATATTCATTACCAAGAACATAATTTGACCCATTGACATTGCAACATTTTCAAAATAGTAAAGAATGTGAAATTATTGTTGCAACTCTGCCAACTCACCTGCAGTCAATTAGCTGTAATTTCTGGGGGGGAAGTGGGGAGGGGCAAGAGGCGAGGTCATCTCTTTGTCTGTCTAAAGCTTTCTCTCAGAAGGCCTGTCCCCTCACTTGATCCTCTTAATTAAGTGAGGATAGTCATGCTTTCTGGTGTTCCTTTTTCACCTCATTGCATGTGGCTTTTAAATTGTAGATGATCTAAAGGAAAAGAATATTACTGAGGGTGCACCTCATTCTGTCTTGATCCGTAACACTCAGTTGGGTGATGTATAAATGTCTTGTAATCAAATGTCTTGAAACTTGATTTAGTTAGTTCCATTATAAAATCATAGAATGGTTTGGGTTGTGTTTAACCTTACATTTCATCAAGTTCCAACTCACCAGTGATGGGCAGGGAGTAAGCTCACTGATATAATTCAGAGTAATTTGCAAAAAAAAGCACGCTTTTGCATAAAAGCAACAGACCTAGCACTGGAGAGAGGTCTTTTCAGAGAGGCAGTCACAAAGCTCTCAAATAAATATCAAATTATTGTTACATTGCTACACTACCTTCCCTAGGAGTTTGGGTTTTACACTTCATTTGAGTGTTCCTTGATTTAACAAATCCATAACTTCTTATTAACTTCTTATTGACTCATTAAAGGATGGGGTACTTCCAGATTTATTGGATGCCATTTTTAGAGTTCTTAAAAGCAAGGTGCTTTTGTGAGCTTTGATTCCATTTTGGGGGTTTTTGGTGGGCTCACAGGTCCGTGTATTAACTATCACCAAGCACAATAAAATGCATATAGCATAAGCATTCAAATACTCATTTATCTTAAGTAACATTTCAGAGAAGGTTTTATCGCTTGCTCAGACAAAACTTTTAGGAATTAGCGAAGCTGTTGTTTTATGGATGTTCCTTTTTGTAAAACAGAAACTGTAAAACCTGAAAACACATGCTAGCTCTCTTTAATGACAACTTAATTTTCAGACTGTTTTGTTATGGACATGTGACTTACGCACTTGGGAGAATTCTGTTTTTTCTCCTAGTAGGGCTTGAATCCTATTTACCAACTTCAATCAAATCTGAAACAAACTTCAAATTATTTCTATTAGAAATAATTTGCACTAATGCCAATATGGGAAGAGTTAGGTGAATGCTTCTTTGAGAATGGTACTGTATTTATCAGGAGACAGGAGAGTTCAGATTGTGTGTTCTTTGCAGCAGCAGCAGCCAACTGGCCAGTCAACGGCCATTTCCTGCTATACTATCCACACCAAGTGCTGTCCCAGCCTAGTTTCAGAGGATGAAAACATATTTGGTTTGTCTTGTCTAGGGGGATTAGAATGCAAAAAATGCAAACTCATTGAAAAGCAGATTTACTTATTTCTAACATTAATGAAAAATTTTGAATTTAAAGAATGTTTTGTCTCCCATGTGCATTAAGCACTTGGCTTCTATAATCCTTCCATGTCTGGTTTATTCATGATTTGATGTTATTCTCACCTGGTTGAAGTGGGGAGGTGATTATCTATGACATCTCTAGAGATCCAAAATACTGACTGATGCTTTCATTATTGTGCAGACAAGCTCAGAACTAACAAAACATGACAGATTCTCTGATGACAGTGTGAACCTCAAGTATTACTGTCTCTCCATTTCTATCCTCCCACCTATCTCCAAGAAGAAAACAGAAGAATCCATCTTAGTAAGGCAGAAGAACATCTGTTTTAACAGGGCTATAGATAGAAATCTTTGTAGGTAGCTCTGTATTTCAGTGGTGTGCTGGGGGCACGCCGTATTTTCAATGGTAAGTGTATACATTAACTGCTAAGCTCATTCTTTATAAACAGCTATTAATAAAACAGATATTTACATTCCAAAGTATAGAATATGGATCCAAATCAACTTCACATCTTAAAAGTTACTTGTATAATTCATAAGTCAGTGACAAACCTAATGAATTAGTCACATATCTGACACATTAGAGACAGAACTTTGAATTTGGATGCATGTTTTATTTAAAGCTTGGTTTGCTATATAAATAAATCATGAAAATATACTTCTGACTCAGACAGTAAGTAATAATGTAAAGAATAGCATCTTCTGGTAAAAAAATGTGGGAGGAAGGGTAATTGAGTGACTTTGTGTTATTTGGCTGGCACAGACAAGTGAGATCCCTCAGTCACACTTTCAGGTCCTTTTTGCTTTCTGCCAGTTTAAAGGAGTGATATATCAATCTAGGCTTGACTGCTATAAAAAGTTGTTTATGCTTAAGCAGCAAATACAGTCCCCTCTTTATCAGGAATAAGATGGAAAATTTTAATCTTTAATTCCCTGAGTTCTTATAGAACTTTAATTCTCTTCCATCACAACCTTCCTGTGCTCCTTTTCCATTTGCTTCTACGTATAAAAGTGGACAACTCTGTAAGTGGCACAAATATAAGTGCCTCACTGAAAGCCTTCTCAGTAACAAATTAAAATGTATTACTTTGAATGGGAAAGCTTTGTTAAAAGCTTCCATATTAGAGGGGTGAAAAGCAAAAAAGAAATATATGAAAGACATACAAGGGCAAAACTATTGATTTTGTCATTTAGGAGATATTTTTACTGCTTATATTTTGCCATATCTAAGACTCTAAAATGTTCAATGTTAAGGAAATAATGAAGTCATGTACATACCAAGTTACAAAATTGCAATTATAAAAGTAAAAAAAGAAGGCTTGTTATAGAAGGTTTTTTTGCTCCATACCACTGAATCCTTCACAGCTTGAACATAATTTGGTAGCCTGAACATTAATGGTACCATTTTTCTTCTAAATGTACCTCTAGACTGACTCATTGCCAGTTAAAAACAGTGACATGCCTTTGGTGAAAAGAAATGTCTAAACTCACTAGCAATCAGTAGCAGCCTCAAAGTGCTAAAAATATACATATATTTGTTAGATGAATCAAAATCCTATTCAGACTCTTGGTAACCAAGTGACTTTTTGTACAATGAAAATTCCCCAGAAGATATTCATGAGCTCAGAAAGAATTGCCACAAATGCTTATTTTGTATTCTACTAGGTGATATCTAGGTTTATTAGTTAAAATTTCACTTAAAAAATATGAGTGATGTGTAAGACATGCTAATTCATGAGCTTTAAGTTTGCTTCAAAAAAGAAACACCATCCAATTGTATCAAATTATAAAACCTCTTTCTAGTCCTAGATAAATTCAATCTATGATTCTTAATTTCCTTGCATCCATATACAGTATCTCCACAAATAATCCAGTTTAAGTCTGCAAATTCTCCTCTTTTCCTTCCCTAATCGTGGTATAGTTTGTCCACATTAAAATCAAAAAATGCTGGCTCTTATTTCCTTTTTATAGCCCATAATACTTATTCATTAGCAGTCCAGAGGTCCACTAGCATCTTTGTCTTTTAATCTTTTAACTACTTCTTTTCTTTACTTATCTCTATCTTTTGACTGCATTTACAGTACATGCTGGAGATTAAATTTCTTTTTTCTCCTCGAAAGCCTATGAAGATCACATATATGAGAATTTGATAAGCAGTCATATTGAAGAGGAAGGAAGAAAGAGGAAACAGAAGATCAGGGAAATTCAAAGGCAATAGGGATTAGCTGCTTGACGCTTGTTAGTCATGTGTAACCCTTTGCCCTCACTTCACCAGGGTTCTTAACCTTTTGCTGTGAGATGAAGTCGAAACATGATGTTCTTACATTGATGAGGAGAACAAATTCCTTATTACACACAGCAGTAAAGATTGGAAGCTCTTAGTTGTTGTTAAGAAGAGTAATGAAGGGCAAATAATCTGAAGGAAAAGGTGGAAAAAAGAGTTGGTTTTCAGGACATCTGCCTTCTTTTTGGAGACATATGCAAAACTCTGACAACAATCAACAGAGAAATTTGTAAAGCCAGAAGGTCTGAATTTTTAAGGAATTTACAACTAATATCACATGACAAGGACCTCAGATGCTTTCTCTTTAAGATATTTAGTGCCTGCAAATACGAGATAAGGTCTCTGAACAAAAAAAATTCTGGGTTCACAGTTCTGTTTCCATGGAGTCCAAATACTGGAAGAATGAGGCATAGATATGAAGCACCACTGAGAATAGGAGTTAAATTTTGTTACTATTGCATGGCACTTACAATACATTCAGTGCTAATTTGCACAGAAGTACCTAATTCTAACTTGATTGCTCAAAAATTAGAAAAATTAAGATTTCTTCAATGATCTTTTGATTCATTCATTTGATATAGTCATAAGAGAATCTCAAGTCCCTGAAAGGAGAGGGAGGGGGAAAAAAACCCTTTATATCAGCCACCTATATAATAAAAGCCCTCCAAGATTTGAAATTAATTAAATATTTTCTACATTGTAAGAAAAGCATTTTGTAAACAATGCACTGGCAAGAACACCACATGACTAGGTGGAAAAAAGAGGAAATGAAGGGATATAGCTGTTACATAGCCATAAAATTCAGCTAAAGGAGCAATATGTATCCAGTTTTTAGAAACGTGTTTTGTGACACTTTAATTGTCTAGAAAATAATGTTTAAATAAGCAAATTCTTAAGGAATCGAACTTTAGGAATCAAAGTTATATTATTAGCCTGGATCAAGGAATAGAAATAAAACCAGGAGTTGAAATTGAGTAAGAAGAATATCCTCTATCATCTCAAGACACAAGCTTGTTTCAGTTAACAAGATAGGCCCTCAGATCTTCTGGACAGCTCATAAAGTCAAATCCATGTCTTATTCTGTCTTGACAGAAGCTTCATGAGCTGTTATAATGTGTGGTGGGTTTGAGTGTCCACTAGAATCATTTACTTCTTTTCTGCTGTGACATAGTATTAGGAGAAATGCAAAGCAGGCTCAAACTATAAAGGGTATAAAGAAAGTTTTTTTAACAAAACTACTAGAGGAAAAAATAATAAGAATCAGAATAAAACCTTCAAAACACTTCTCCTCCCTCACAAGCTCCTCTTCTTTCTGTTTTGTCTCTGCACTGACATCGTGCAGAGACAAAACTTAGAACCTAGGTCAGTTTACCACCTTTTAAACAGTCTTTCATCAGTTCTTTTAGAGAGAGAAGTCTCTTTTGGCCATGTCATGGAAACTCCTCCACAAGAAAAACAGTTCTCTCCTGGATTCTGTTCTCACAAATAGCAGCTGCCCAGGAATCTGCATTTGTGAAGTCCTTCCCATTTCATTCAGCCTTACCACAGCCACATTATGGAATCTAAACTCATGGGTGCCATTTTAAAGGTGAGCTGTTCAAAAGCAAAGGTTGTCTTCGTCTCTCTCTGAGATCGTTTTTATGTCTCAGAACAGAAGTCTTCTTCTCTCCCTGGGAACAGGTCTTCATCTCTCTCTCTCTCTCTTTGTTCATGCTTCTCATGAGATCACAGCTACTTCAACATTTACTTAATTCAAAACAAATGCCTTTGCTCATATCTGCAATTTGAACATTCTTCATCTCCCCATAGATATTTTCTATGACTTACTAGAATATTCTAGTATATCACAATCCACCACCCTGGCCATACAAAAGAATTTCAGCCTAAGACTAGGCATCCCTCATTCTCCTCTCATCTAGGACTTGACTCCTCTTTCACTGACAATGATGTCTTCATGTTGTCTCTCTAAGTGTTTTCACTCTGTCCTTTTCTCTCACGCAGAGAGGATTCAAAGTTTTGCAAGTTTCATCTGTGCAAGGAAAGAGTTAATATCTTGCCCAGGGCCTGCAGAGGTGATGACAGTCTGTCAGTGGTAGATTCAGGCTGCACTGGGCTGTGCCAGGATCTCGGGGGCTCTGGCTGCACCCAATTCCAGCTGCAGGGCTGCTCTGCACGGCTGTGGAGCTGCCCCGGTCTCGGCCGTGTGCTCTCTCATGGGGCTGGGCCCCTATTCCTCGGCCGGCATCCACTTGGGCCTGTCCCGGGCATGCGGGCCGCACTGGAGAGGGGGAAGCGGCTTGGCGGCAGGATGTTAACAACCACTGGGGCTCAATCCGGATGGGAGGGGGCCCACCTGCTTCCCTGGGAAAGGGCCTGGCCTGGCCGGCCCTGCCTGGCCCCGCCCTGCAGCAAAGGGGGAGCTGGGCCTACTCGTTACTTCTTCCCAGGCCAGAAGGAAAGTGAACTTTTCCCAGGGATTCTTCGGTTTTTAACGTGTGTCTTCACAGAGGTATGTTCAATTTTCTAATGGCCTAACAAAGTGTCAATATTCAAAACTAGTCACTGTGGTTTTATCACAGCTTTTCTTAGAAAAATCACTTCCGTGGGTGGCATCTCTCCTCACCAAATGTCAATCAATGCAAAACCAGGACAAAACGAATAACTGATTGTCCATATATTGCATAAGATGCGTTTGGTAAACAATGAATCATTATTCTAAAAATTATGTTATTTCTACTACTTTATCAGTAGTCTGGCACTTCTCTAAACAGCACTTAGACTTCTGATGCCCCAAATAATTTGACCTATAAGGATGGGAAGTAAGTGATAAAATAAGTCAATGGGCCTGACCTGAAATATTAAAAAAAAAAAAAAATCTATTTAAACATGTACCAGACATAACCAGAAGATTTTTGGTAGTGGACATGCAGTGATGATCTATGGAAAAGGAGATCTGGGACATCTCTGAGCTGGTCATAGCCAGTTACAGATAGCTCTGTTATGGACAAAACAAACCCGCTGAACACAAAACCGTACCCACCAGAGGAGCATATAGTGCCTTCTGCAAAAAGTATTTTTAAGGAAGGATGTTAATATCTAAAAAAGAAAAGATGCAACAGACCAACACCAGGGCAGTGTGACACCTGAGTAGAGGCAAGGGGGAAAATGAAAGAGATGCCAAGGTATAAGGGACAACATATCAGAGATGCAGAAGAAAGGAGATGTCAAGGAGACAAAAGTAAGAAAGCAGAGTAGCAGTCCTCCGAGGAAGGCTGGAGGAGCATCCCTAGCAGTCAGGAGCAAAGAGAGGGTCAAACAAGGACTACAGCAGAGACTCCTGAGAAGAACTGTATCAAACACATACAGTAGCAGACTATAGCATAAAGACATCTGAGCAGGGACTGGAGCAGGGACACCAAAAGAAGGCAAAGCACAGGCAGTTAAATGAGGCTAGTGCTAGGAAACACCTGAGGAAAGGGAGATTCAAAACTGGTGGGGTTTTTTTGGTCCATGATATCACAGGAAAGACCTCTTTTGTAGATACCAAACAGCACATCTGCAGAACCCCACTGGCCACAGCCCTAGTAACCTAATCTAGTTGTCCCTGCCTTACTCAGTGGACTAGGGAATTCCAGTGGTACCTTTCAGCCCCAGCTGTTCTGTATCTGAGACATTAAGGGTTTGTTACCAGCTTAACCATGGAATTTCCTTTTTCCAAAACACTTCATTAACATATTTTTACAATATTTCTGGGAGTTTCTAATAAAATTTGAGACCTGTTGTAAATGGAAAATACATGAACAAAGGAATGAGCAGGGCAGTTTCTGTTCTATATACCTTCCTATTTGTACCTCTTATCTTGCAGAAATAACATTGTTAAGAGATCTGAAGTACTACTGCAAGGTAATGTCAAAAAGTGGGAGACAAAGCCCATTCAACACACTGGAAAAGGAATAGGTAGAGAAATGTCACAGCATTATCACCTGGAGAGGATAAAAATGCTATATATTATTTGCTTCACCTTCTTGATCAAGATGAAGTTTCTGTGGTAGAATGAAAAGGGAAAAACTGAATTTAGTGTCTTCTAGTTAACGTAGTCATTGCTAGTGTCCTGGAGACATTTGGTGTCAGAACGGGTCAGTGAAATTTTGAAGATGAGGACAAAATAGTACCCAGAAAGGCTAAAACAGTGGCAGGGTATCAGATTAAAAACTTTTAAAATGAGCAAGTCTCTTGAGAAGAATTGTATTGGTGTAGAGAATCTGAAGTTCAGGACTGTCTAAAAAAGGCACTGTTGCTAAAACTGTGTAGCTCACCATCATAACACTCCTTTTTTTAAAGAGGCTGCACATTATCTCTTTCCTTGTCCCCTTTCAGGACTCCACATGGTTCTCAAGTTATCCTGGTGGGTTTTTTATATGCATAAAGAAATACTTGACTTGCTCTCTTTTTTTTGTTTTAATGGCTTGACAGTACCATGAAAAATAATATGGCAAAATGTAGTGGTTTGGTCATCTTGGATACCATTCTTCAGACATTCTAACAAATACTTCCCACAAATACCTTCTGCTATCTAAGGAAAGAAAATTCACACATTTAAAAATCTGTGTTCCTCGTTTTAGAGAGCCAGGCTGATGGTAAATAGTTTTTAGTAATTTCAGAGAGAAAAGTTAAGACTACTGAGATAAACGACAAGGAAACTAAAACACCATATCCATATTTCACTACTGTTTTTTCCTAACTTATGACTGATTGCTGCATAAGTCTAGAAAATTTTTATCTTCCCATTAATTTAGCATAAAATGTAGGCAAATCTAGGAACAATCTCATGCAAACCACTAAATAACAGCTGAATAAAACATGCATAAAATATGCAGAAAGATACATGGATTTAGTATTCCAGTGACTGTTTCATTAGCTGTTTATTACTATATAGACAATAATTGTAATTTTATTATATTTTCAAGTATTTATTGGTCAATCGGTTCAATGTAATTTCTCCTGATGTATAGCAGTCATAAATTAGTCTATAGTCTTCCTTGTTTGCTTTCATTATTAGTAATTGACTTTTTAATAGAAATCACTATCTTTGTTTGGTTTACTTTTTAGCTTTGAATGATCAGCCTAGACCCGTATTTGATTCATGTCATCAAACTCAGGATGCATTTCTAAAGCCTTTAAGCATCACACTGCTGAAGAAACAAGGTGCAGTTTGATTGCAAAGATTAATCTCTCTATAAGCCTTCAAATCAATCGTATTGATTTCAGTTTAAGGTTTTATTTATCCCTGTTATTTGATTTAGTAATAATCTACTTTTCATCTAGAAGCAAGGTGTAAGCATATAGAGATACTAATACCAAGTAATTTTTTTCTCATATAATCAGTCTCCTGCCCAGCACTCTGAAGAACTGTCCAACTAGTAGTAAATTTTTTAGCAGAAAAGACATATTTATTTTAGATGTCATAAATAGTCACCTAGTGAAATACTTTTTATGTTTTGTATTCTACTTTTTTGTTAAGTTTATATTTGCAGTAATAAGTAGTAACTAATACAGCTTCTTGTCTGTAACAATGATCTGTTTTATTGATGTGAGCAGCAATCACATCCTACAGCACTGTCAGAATCATAGATTCATAGAATAGTTCGTGTTAGAAGGAACCTTAAGGATCATTTAGGTCCAATCCACCTGACACAATCAGGGACATTTTTCATTTGATCTGATTAGTCAATGTCTTCTCCTGTCTGGTGGTGGACACCTCCAAAGGACAGTAACAACTCTGGGCAACCCACTCCAGTATCTCGCCACCCTCACAGGGAAAAGTGCTTTCCTTGTATCCAGTCTAAATCTTCCCTCTTTCAGTTTGTCCCTTGACTGCAAGTCTTGGTAAAAAAAAAATCCTCATATTTATTGTAAGTCCCTCTTATATATTAAAAAGCCAGAATATTATGTCCTCAGAACCTTCTTTTCTCCAGGCTGAAATTGCTGTGACTCACTCACTCTTTCTTCATAGGAAAGGTGTTCTATCCCTCTGATATTTTGTTGTCCTCCTCTGGATCTGTTCTGAGAAGTCCATGTCTTGTAATGGAGACTGCAGAACTGAATGAAGTATTCCAGCAAGGGTCTCAGCAAAGAGGAGCAGAGGAGCAGAATCAACTCCCTCATCCTGCTGATTGCCCTTCTTTTAAGCAATGCAAAACACAATTGACTTTCTGGTATGCAAACGCAGGTTGTCAGCCCAAACCCAATTTTTCTTCCACCACTATCACCCAATCTTTTTCTGCAGGGCTGTTTTCAGGCAATTCATTACCAATACTCTATTGATATTCAGTAATGCCCAAGAGGTTGTCCAGCAAAGTTATAGATTCCCCAGCCCTTGACGTGTTCAAGGTCAAGTTGAATGGGGCTGTGAGGAACCAAATCTAATGTAGAATGTCCCTGCCCACAGCAAGTGTGTTTGGACCTGATGATGTTTAAAGGTCTCTCCCAACCAATGCCATGCTATGATTCTATGATTTTTCTGACCCAGATACCAGTCCTTGCACAGGGACTTGTTGAAATTCATGAAAATCACATGGGTCCACTTCCCAATTTTGCTAAGTTTACTCTCAAGCTTGTCAATGTCCATGGCCTATGTGTTCTAGTATACTTTTCTTCCTTTGATGTATAGATAGAAAATATACTATCAGACACAAGAAGTTCTCTAAAGTAATTAATGTACTGTAGAGGTGATAAAGTTAGAACACTGTTTTTATATATCTTGACCTTTTGTGCAATTCAAGCTCTAGGTGTGCTTTATAACAATTTGTATTCCAATGGGAGTTTTGCTTTTAGATTAGCATTGTTTTTTGTCTTGATTTAAAATTTCTTCTGAAGAATTAATTGCAAATCGTATGACTTGTTCAGCTGGTTAACAATGTTAATTGAAATTTGTTTCATTTATAGAGTAAATTTCTGTGAGGTATCTTAAATTCAATATACTAGGGTGACTAATTCTTCAACATCATATTTCTGTTCATATAAATTATAGAATCTTCTCAAACCCTGTATTGCCATTTTCTGTGTTTTTTATACATTCAGTAATTCTATTCATACCCATTTTCTAACCATTTAAATTTTCTTTTGAGTCTATGCATTTTTCTCCACTGATCATGGCCACCTCTTCTGGCAACAGGAACAGTTCTACACAGAGGGATAAGAGAATCAGCATATGTTTAGTGAGACTACTTCTCATGCAAGCAAGGGTTACAATATTTTTTCTGAGCACACTGATCAGTCGTGGTCAGCTTTTATTTACTTACTTCCTAATATTTAAGAGTTATTGCTTCCCAAGTTGGACTCTTCCACTCTGAAAGAATGGTTTATGTTCTGTCCTAGATTTTGCGTTTAGCCAAATTTGACAAATTTGTATTTAGCCAAATGTTTGTAGACTGACTTGACTTCTTTGCTTTCCCCTTTTTCTCTGGCCATCCTTGAGTCTTTTATGAGCATTATCAATCATGTATATTTGTAGCAAAATTGTTAAATGATGAAAGACAAGAACAAATATGCAGAATTACAATAAAAGCCTGCCTGTCTGGTTAGTTCTGTCTGATTGACTTCACAGGGAAATCTGTCAAACACCATGACTGTGTTTGGAATGTTTCTCAGTGGGCTATTGCATGAAAATAATGACTCATAACAATACAGGAACATTGAGGGAAACAATTCAGTTTTCATTTGTGAATACAAAATATTGCTAAACTACTCAGATAACACAATTTGCTGCCAATATGCTTGAGTAAACAAAAATCTTGCAGATTCTCACTATAATAATATAAATAATTTCCTAAAATCAATCCAAATCAAGTTACTGCTTTAGAAATGAATAAATAAAACAATTGTTATGAAGCAGAATATTTTGCAATATGTTTTTGTCTTGCATGTTTTTTCACGTTTACTTGATTTAAATTTATTAAGGATTACTTCTATTGAAGTATTGAACCTTTCGAAATTTGAAAAGGAAACTCTAAGAAACATTAAAAATTGGATTTTAATTATTTCTTTACTTTTTTAATATGATAGAGTCAATGTACCACTTTAAACAAAAATGTATTAAGCATTCAATGTCCTATTTATAGTGGAAGTTATTTTCATTATTTAGAATCACCTTAAATTTAATTTTTATATTTGATAAATGTGTTATCAAATATAAAACATTTTATATTTTGTACAAAAGGTTTTTTTTTCCTCTGGATTATTTGACAGTGAATAAATTATATTAAATCACCATTAATCTCTACTTCAGGAATAAAATAATTAAAGTATACCTCTTCCATCAGTTCATTGTAGAGTATTGCACAGAAATAAAACAGACTTCCTGATGTCATACAATGTCATGTGATCAGATTTAGACATAGTAATGCATAGGAAACTGTTGCCTGACTATATCAGCTGTTTTTTTCCTATTCTTTTATCCTATTGAGATTGCCATGAATGAAATACAAATCGCTGATAGCATTTTGTGTAGCTGGGTTTTTTATTTTGTCAGGGCACAAGATTTTTTTCATCATATCACAGAGCATTTAACGCATTATATTTAATCCTTTGTAATCCTTTAAATCCTCCATTTAATCCTCTGCACAATGACACCTTTTTGGCTTGTGCTTTGCAGAATGTTTTTAAAGGTGAGGGAGTTAAATTGTGCTTTCAGAAGAGTGCTCCAAGAACTCCAAACCTTTTTTTTTTTAATTGTGACACCATGCAGATTGCACAAGTTCCATTCACTTATTTGAACTGTCAGACTGCTTATAAACATCCCCTATTCAATGTGTTCATATGCAACAATGATACATTTTAAAAAATCTATGACAGTCAGTGGGATTTAGAGACGTTGATAAGCTCCCCTTTTTGAAGAATGGCCATTGAAATTGTGTGGTCTGTGTACTAGGTTGTTGTGTTTACTATCGTCCAATAGTTCAAGTAATTACCATTCTAATTTCAAACACTGAAAAATTTTATTTGAGGCTTAAAAGAACAACAAAACCAAGATGCATTTACATTTGCAATCTTCTTCGTCTACATGGCCAGTGGCTGAAACGCAGTTTCAGACTAATCAAATTTTTATTTTTTTACTACCATTTAGCAAAATTTACCATTTTCCCTAATGCTATTTGCAGTGGTTTGAGGTTTCAGTTGTGGTTTTCTTTTGCTTCTTTTTGGTTTTCTTCCAATATGCTGTCAATTTGATTATTCATGTCAAAGGTATCTTCGCAGAATACACAGAGATATAAACACATGTATATATAGTTATATAGACTTATAATTTGCCACTGCTCTAAAGGTTATATATGCCTCTGTAAAGCAAACAAGGTCTACTACCCTAACTAAACTACACCATTGAAAAACTAACAGCGTTCTAATGTCTGTTCTTTGTAAGTGTGACACCTGATCGTCTGTTCTTGTAAAAAGTCTGGGTAGCTAATGTAGAGGGAATCCCAGAATGTAACACATGAGGAAGAAAACTCCTAAAAAAATAATGTTCTGGGTATAATTTTATTTCTCACCCCCAGATAAGATTTATACCCGAGAGTAGAAGCATGATTACAGCCACAAAGAGCCTTTCTCAGGAGTCTGTATTCAGTAAAGTACACAGCTTAGATTTTTTTAAAGACATCTTGCTTCATAGTAATCCCTGATAAGATCATTCATGTCTGGACTGCCACCCACATCTTCACACTAATGATGTGAAGACAAGGCAACAAACACTTGAGTGAAGTCTTCTTATAGTGTCCATAGTCCTTAAAAGCATAGATATATGGCTCAAGCTGTAAAAGCTAGAGATATAACAGTAGTATAAAGTAAGTATAAAATCACATGGAATGACTTAACCAAGTCTAACTAACTAATATGGCATACAGGTGTATGGAATATTTGTTTGGATAGCTATTCAGATTTTTTTAAAATTTGTTTTTGGTAGCTCAGTTTTCTGCATGATACTACCAGTGCATTATCAGATGTCTGACAGTAATAAATAAATAAATAAATGCCAAAAAATTTCAGACTATTTGCTACATGGCTAAATCTTTGAACTGCTAGCACCCATTTCTCAGCATTGATGCACTATAACTTTTCACAAAAATTCATCAACAGAACTTATTTTTTTTTCATTTTCTCTATGTTTCACCTCATATCATTGTTAAATTCTGTGTTCAAAATAAATATGACAGTTAACATAGAAGTTATTGTTAGCACATGTCTGCATAATCTCTAGTATTTTCCATGCAGTAAATGTTAACTTGGTTTCTGATTGCCAGTCTAACAGTGAAGTACTGTTCTGTATTGTCTGTCCTAGTTATTTCCATGACTTCTTCTATGTCTCACTGAAAACGGTACAAAATTGCCTGCATTGTTTTGTTATTCTTTGGAACATAGATGTTTTGTACATAACCTCTAATAGAACAAACAGACACAGAAACAAATGAGCAAGGAAATTCAAGATCATGTGCATAGGAAGGAAGTGTATTTAGGACAGAAATTAATTACTAATCAGTTAAAAATTCTGCCTTATTTTAAATTAGTTTAATCAATAAATTCTTAGTTGAGAAGGAGATTATGACAAAATGTTGACTATGGCTCACCCAAAATTGCTCAATTTTGTTCATAAATAAACCGATATGTGAATGGAGGCTCCTACCATTTGACTTTTTAAAAGGTTGTCAAAGAAATTGAAAATTCCCACTTAGCTGTCTGTAGCCTTCAACATGATCTCATTATCACAAAACCTCATGCTGTCACTGGTATTCTTGAAAGCAAGGGAAAATAAAATAATCAGAATGAACTTAAAAATTAGAAAAGTTTTTAACTGGTTACTTTGGTAATGAAAGAGCATGCACATAAGTTATCCTCCTTTCAGTAGAGGCACCTCTAAGAAGAATCTGTTAGATCCCATGAGAATCTTGATTTTCATTAAATTGCAAACCTTTGACCAGTTATTGAGGTTCATGTGTTAAACACATTTTGAGGAACAGTTTTCATTTTAATCTGATGCACTGTTTAACAAGAATGGTACAATTAAGTAGTTGTACATTTCTAACTAACAGTAGAGCGTGTCAAATGGAACCAAGCCTTATTTGGAAAAGAGTATGTCTTTATATCAGTAATATAGGAATAGAATCAGCCACTTCCAGAATAGCTTTGTACATAAACAAATAGTCCCTAAAAGAAGAAAAATACCAAATTCAGTCCTCAATACAGAACTCATGTTGCATTAATAAAACAAAATTAAATTTTTAAGTCAGTAGGTTTGAATATTTACCCTCCTTCATCATGCAAATGTGTACCTATTTCCCGCACTTGTGCATCTCTTCATAAAATATGAAGAAATATGTCATTTAAGAGCCTGCATGAAGCAGAGGTATATTATCACTTGATTCCTTTCTTAAGCAAAAAACTCTGAAACTATTTTATCATATGGCTTAGTTATATGCCTAAAACTACTTTATCATATTCCTGTCATGGAAAAAGAATCTCAGTTGATATTCTTAAGTAAGATTTCTTCTTTCTTCACTCATCCTTCATTCTTCTGCAGAAGGTTACCAAAAAATCACCAAAATTATCAAAAGAAGGAAAAAATAGGTATAAAATATTTACCTTTAACATTTATAATGTATTTTATTGGGAATAGGACAGGAGGTATGCTGCAAGAGTGAAAACAACCTATGCCCAGGGGAAACAACATGCAATTTTTTGAGTTGCTTAGTGACTTAAGTGGCGACAAGGCTCCTGTTCTGGTAGCCTACACATTTAATGCCAAATAAATGATCATACATTTTAAAATTTGTTTTTAAATAATTAAAGCTACACTCTTTATTCTTAAAAAAGAGCAAAAGAGGGAAATCTAACACAATAGCTCTAAATATAGGTACTACAATGACTCTGCTGCCAAATACAGAACAGTCGCATAATCATAGTTATTCATCAAGACTTCTATAAATAAAAATCATTTAAAGCACAGGGGGTTTTGCTTAAGGAGATGGAAGGAGAGAGATTTGGAGATCAACCATCAAGCAAAGGAGGTTTTGACAGAGTATGAATACTTTGACAAGATATGTGAAAGCACCCTGTCTCAAAAACAGCCCCTGGTATAATTTCAAAAATGTAAACATATGTTCTCAGGCACATGCATATATACATGTCTGTATGAATTGAAAGCTTAGTGTAAGTCTCTTGTTCGTGAAGTTCAGCCTGTTGTCTCTTCCCAAAAAGTTGCAGTTGTATTTGAGAACTGGGTTGTTAATTATCAAAACTGAGGATATGTAGATATTGTTAAGTGGTGCTCCATGTCATACTAGCTAAGTTACAGTGAGTGAAAGTCTTGTTTAAATCGAGTTTGGTCATGTCCCTAGGGCTGTATTGTTCTTTTAACTGCACTTCCGGGTTTTTCAGATGTTAAGTACACTGAAGTGTCAGCTGCCAGGTGACTTACACAAGGTTGGCAGGTAGAAACTGGAATAAGTGAGTAGCTGATTGGTTGGCAATAGAAATTAGTCAATAGTCTGCGATCTTTATACCCAGAAGACATCATTTGGCCGATTACATTCTGGTCTGCTCTGAGACAGCCCTGAGTATCTTCAAGACAAAAGCATAAGGAAGAAGTACTGATCAACTTGAATAAATTAGCCTGGGGTGACAAGATTGCCCTATGTCTCCAAAACTGAAGAGGAACAAAGAGAACTATACCAGCAAGTAAATTAACTGAATGATGGCCTATCAAAACCAACTATTTCCAGAGACAGACAGTACAGAAAAAGTAGATGGCCACTTATTTTCAACATGGTTGCAATGCTTGGGAACATTTATGAATCCTAAAAAAAAAAAAAAAAAGGCTCTATTGTGTTTTGTGGCAGTGTAAACTGGCAGTGTAAACATGTGCATTCCCCTGAATCCAACCTGAAAGTATAAGAGAAACAGGATTTCAAAGGCAGTTATAGATACAAATTTGAAAACTAAAAAAAAAAGTTTTACTGTCCCAAATATGATGATATACACCAAGGTTTTGCTTTTAAAGACACTAGTCATTTGGCAGTACTGCTTTCCTTGAATGTTTTATTTCAGACAAAAAAATGTTGACATCTCACCTATGAAAATCAAATTCCTTATTAGATGTCCAATATAGTTACAGAAGAATAGAAATATTTCAATTCAACAGTCACTTTTAAAGATCTTAAGACTCTGTTCCTTATTTTAGCAGCCTAGTTTGTCTAGCTAAGTAATAAGCTATGAAGGCTTGCTTTAAGTATTCTTTCAGATTGATGGAAAGGTGTTTCTAGGGAGTGTTTCAGAATACTGCCGACTAGAATAGAGAAAATGCCAAGTTTATTATCAATAATGTTACTAAGTCAACAGCAGGACAGCTCTGCAAATAGTAGCTGTAGTCAGTTTTTGACAGATGCCTTGTAAGGCTGCAGCTGTTAGAGAGCACTGGAAAAAACAAATATGAGTTTATCAGTTAAATGAAGAAGTACCTTTAATTTTATTTCCCTTCTAATTTTAGGAAGGACATCTAAATTTCATTATAATCTAAAACAAAATAAATACATAATATTGTGATCTTTTGGAACAAGAAGCTAAATCCAACTTTTGATCACATTTTTCAGTTGAAATTTAGAAGATGTCTTTGGCAGTGTCAGTCAGCTTTTCAGAAGAAAACATGCATTTAAGTCAAAGGGCAGGAGCTATCTGATCAGTATTTATGGATAGATGCTTTTTTCATCTTCAGTAGGAGAACAGTTCAAGTAAAGTAATAAATCTGGTGGTGCAGTTCCTCATTTTTGTAGTTTTAGTCCATGTCTAGCACAAAGCATATCTGAAGTGTGTCCTTCTTACAAAATCTTTCCAGTTTACAGCTATGATCCCTTGGCCTTTCTGCTCACCAATGAGAAAAAGTAGTTCTGGCTTCCCATATTGAGATTCTAAATGAAAAACAGTTCTCCTAAAGAGCTCTTAGTGTTCTAAAGTGTTCTTGTTCTCAGCAGTCTTGAGGTTCATCTCAGTAGTGTTTGCTGAAACCATGGCAGAGAAATCTCATGTAGAAAAGGGACTATGCAATAACCTCTGTGTTCTTAAGGTAGAACTTCCTCCTCTGTTATTTTTCCACTGATCTTCTGACAGAGGTTTTCCCATCTAAAAGTCTGATATCCAGAAGCAGCGGCCTTAAAGATGTCATAAACCAATTTCCATCCCTCTCATAATTTTTAGGCTATTTTGTCTGAAGTTCCACCTCCTCTCAACTATTTACAGTAGCTAGAATGCCTTTCATACTACAACTTCTTTTAGACATTGGGAAAAAGAACATTTTCCTTTATGAAAATATGATTTTTACTATAACTGTCAGTTGAAGTACTTTATGAAAGGAACTATAACGAAAGAGGTTTTTCTTTCTTTAACTTTGCTTACAGCTTTGATCATATGCTTTGTTGGTATAAGTTATTTTTAAATATCCTGTGTTCCCTTACCTATGCTGACAGTTGTTAATGCATAGGAATTATAAACCACTTATATTCAAGTCAATTTTTTGAATCAATTTTTTTTATCAATATTGCTAGTATATGATGACAACATTAGTAATTTCTTCTGAATTACTGTCTTTCCAAAATAACTATTAAGTATCTTGGAGTATGTGAATTTATGAATATGCTTTCAGTACATTAATTCTCAAAATAGAAAATGGAAAAAAGTCAATGGTCGTCAATATATAAACAGTTGGTAGAGCATATAATTCAGGAGCATTCAGAACTGATGCAGAAAAGGGGTGGGTCTTTTATTCTTTCTAACAAGCACAAAGCGAGTTCACATTTCCCTTGCAAATCTTTATATAAAATACAAACCTTTTTTCAAGATTTCTCAAGATTTTTGTTCAGAAGAGACATTGTTGCAAAGCCAAATAAGAAATATATTGCATCACAAAGATATTCAGAGCATTGCTCCAAAGTCTGTCTCAGTCATTAACTTCCTCCAACCAAAATGTAAATAATAAGCTAGCAACAGTTAGTAGTAATAGTAGCACCAGAAGCATATAATGTCATAAAGCCATGAGGAAAGCCCTTTTTATCTATGATAGTGCCATGTAAACATAGATTTCCTGATGTCTGCCTTTACATCATTGCTGCCAGCATACTAATGCAATCCACCTGGAGAAGCAGAGAGTGGGTGAGCACACTGCAAAGTTCCTGGGAAGCAGTCTAGCCATGGCTGCAGTGATTTGAATCAGACTTAATGGTGTCCATTTCTTTCCAGATGTATGCACTTTGACACAAAATATCCTGTAAAATATGAATGTATCAGTTCAAACTGGAATTAGCTTGAGCTTCCTGTTCTAGAGATTCTGACGCTGTCTACTAAACTGGAAAGGAAGAAACTGAGTATGACAACAAAGCCAAAAATCTGTGGATAATTCTTTATAATTCTAAATTGTGTCATAGCTTTAACTATGAAGCTAGCTTCAAATAGTTTTAACTATGCAAATATGTAAATATTATGCTTAATCATGCATCATTTATTAAAACTCCTTAAGTAAAACAACTAGCTCCTAAGCTAGTATATACAAGATAGAGGCTGTCACTGAGCATAAGATAAATGCTCTACTAACTCTGCTTTGACACGTCTCACTAGGACCATCTACGTTCTTCCAAATTTAGTGAAATTTAACCAAGTGGTCCCCAAATCTCATGTGAAAATATGAAAATAAAAATATAAACAATGAGGTTTTCTCAAGATCAACAGTTTCCGTGTAAGAAATTTTCCATGCTATAAAGATTGACTACTGACTTTCACCTTGTCTCTTATGCCTTGAATTTCTCAAGGTCTATGCATCACCAGGAAAGGGACCTGCAGATGAAACAATAGGAAAGATGGAACTGAATATTCCTATTCACTATGTAGAGGCAAGATTAACTTGATAAACCAAAGGGATAACCAGGCTACTGTAGAGCTTGAGTCATGGAACACAGTTTCTCTGGGGTATCATTACAGAAAATTTATAGCTTTTCCCCCTGTCTTGGTTTAGGGTAAATTTGGGAGGAAACCTCTAAAGGGGGTTCCTCTGGAAAGCAAACCCAAACAGCCCCTCCCCCAGCCAGTCCAGGAAAAACTTCCTCAGAGAAAAAGTGGAAAAAAACTATTAAACTATTTATTTAACAAACAAAATACCTACAAGCACAAAGAATGGATGCTATGAAAATATAAAATGAACAGTGAAGCAATAAAACCTCTCGCCGCTCCAAAGAGAGATGGCAAACTGAGACAGTCCCTGCCGTGGGTGCAGCTCAGCTCACTCAGTCTGTTGTCAGTCCCAGTCCCTCCGGAGGTCCAGGCCCGGTGGGCCGCA
>VZUI01082893.1:0-13171 GCA_013401135.1 Cettia cetti
CCTGGATTTTCCTACCTGGCCTGAGCAGATATGAACATGTTGGAACCTGGGTACATTGGATTCTATCCTTTTTGGGGGGGCTTTCAGAACCAAGGAGATCAGCTGGAGAGGATCAATGGAACATCTTTGGTATCCATGGAGTGGTGATATTTTCCTTATTCACTCCCTGTCACTCTCCTTCTGTTCCACCCTCCACCTATTTCCTGTCTTACTTTCTCTCTCTCCCTCTCTCATATTTACTGTCAAATAAACCCCATACTATTGTCTCCGGCATATGGTCTCTTTTGAGCCTTAATTCGGGCAGGGGCATTCCTAAGAACTTTAGTAAGTGGATCCTGACACAGGTCATGTGTCAGGGGTCACGAGACAGTGCAAGAGGCAGCCTCCACAATTGCATCCTCTGTTTACAGATGAGACCCAGAGAAAATAGATTTATTCCTGTGATTGTAAGGAGGAGGAAATTGTTCTGCTAAGATGAAAGCCAACACCTCTTACATACTAAAGGCAATAGCAACTTAATGTTTTAAACCCCTCCCTTTAATAGCCAGGGTTATTATTTCTGCAGTGGAAAGAAGTTTGTCACATACTCTGACTTTGCATGTGAGAAGTGTCAATCTCTGATGTACTCTTGCTTTCCTTGTTAATGCAGAACAGAAGGTGCTATTTGGTGGTTAAGTAGTTTGAGGAAGGGTCAGCAAAGGGTTGTGGTCTTCTGACCAGCCGAAGCCAGCTGAGTTACATGGGAGCTGATAGATCTCCTTTGCCAGGCTGGTTGTGAGAAATAACAAATATGATGGAATAGCGAATATCTTTGTTGGAAGCAAGCCAGAAAAAAAAATACTAAATTCACTGGGCAGCTTTTTTGCAGTTTTCTGAGTCCTGGTAATACCTAATGATGAGGATTTGAAGTGACCCTTGTTACTGAAAGACCATGCTCTATCTCTTTGCTGCAATCAATACCTGACACTGAAAATGATACGTGTTGACTCAATGCCTTTCATTGCCACATTATGTCAGGATAAGATAGCAAAAATTTTGGCTGTCCTACTTTGAGTCTACTATACTCATTCTGGCTGCTTCAAAATCTGGATATAAATCCTATTCAATCAATCCATTTCACTATCCCAGCTTCTAGCTAAACCAGTCTAGCCTTTACAGGCTGATGATGTGTGGTTACATTACTTTTGACTATCTTGACATTGGGAAAAAGAAGAAAACAAAAGAGACACGACTGAGATGAAAGCAGTTTGTTTACATTACTAGGAGAAAAGGAAACTTGCATTTAGATTACTTCTGGTGGATGAGGTGTGGTTTTGTAGGTTTTGTCTCAGTAAAAACTGACATATTTCTGAGTTGGACACGCAAGGGAGCCAATTTTATCAATTTTATTTGATACTCTTGGTGAGGCATACACAGCTCTATTTATGACTGTGCTCTGGACAAATGGGAGTTTCTCACTCTACCGTTTGCCTGACCTTGGTGCCCATCAAGATAACAGAACAGAACATCTTGACTGCAATCACACTGCATATACGGGACAATCAAAGGATCAGACCAGCCAGCAGGGTTTAGGAAAGCAACCTGAACTCCTCTTTTGGCAAGGTGACCTGCCTGGTGGATGGGGGGGAAGGCTGTGGATGTTGTGTAGCTGGGCTTCAGCAGAGCCTTTGACACTGTCTCCCGCAGCATACTCCTGGAGAAGCTGGCAGCCCATGTCTTGACCAGGTCAGTCTTCACTGGGTTAAGAACTGGCTGGATGGCTGGGCCCAGAGAGTAGAGGTGAATGGTGTTGCATCCTGCTGGCAGTAAGTCAGAGACCTTTCACTGGGGTTTTTTTGAGTTTGCTTTTTCTTTATATTGAATTTGAACAAAGTGGTTTTGTTATTCTGACTTGGTGAGGGAGAGAGAGAAAATTGAAATATCGTGTACTCTGTGTCTGAGGTATTGATGAAAGTGCTGTGTTAGTACATTTGAAGCTAATGAAATGCACAGATGTATTAGTTGTTCAAATAGCTGTAACTTTCTTTTTAGTATTTCCCTGATTATTACGATTCTCTAATTTCAGGAGTGAAATTTAAGCCTTAACATCAAAATGACCTCAAAAAAAAAAAAAAAAAAAAAAGAAAAAAAAAAAAAAAAAAAAAAAAAGAAAAAAAAAAAAAGAAACCTTGTTAAAAACCTAATCATATTGTAAAACTCCTGTCTGTAGAAAGCAAAGTTGTACCAAGCAGAGGCAGGGGTGTTCAACATACAAGCAGGAACATCCAGGTCAAAGTATGATTTGTTTGCAGAAGAATGGAAATTATATTTTTGATAAAGCCTTGTGATGAATAAGTGGCTCAAAAATAGCAAACTAAGGCTGCTTCTCTGCTGTCAAAGAATTTTGCCAAGTAATTTGCCTATATAAACTGTGTAAAAGAAAAAGCCCTATGGTAAAGCTGATGTTATTTTTTGAGGTAGATTTTATTATTGACCCTCAATTCCTTTCCCACCAAGGGATTTCTTTCTCTTCAAAACAAGACCACAATGGCTAATGCATGTGATCTGATTAATAAGAGCTGCAGACAAGATATCCTGCGATTCTGAGTTCTGCTTTTCCAGAACATGTGTGGGTTTTGTGCTGGAACTTGATCTGCAAAGGCTTCAGCGCTGACCTTCTCCTGCAGTTCCCCAATACAATCACTTTCTCTTCACTGGGAAGATCACTAGTTTACTTGCAATAATGTGGCCCCTTCAACCCTTGAGAAATGGGAGTTTTCTTTACTGAAAGAAGTCCTGATATTGAGACATGAAGTAATAGCCTTTGATTTGTTTGCTTTTCTTGCACTAGCAGAGTCTCATCAGGGGAAATGGCTATTGTCAGGGTTTTCATCCACTTCCAGTATCTTCTCCTGAGTGCTATTACAATATTTCTTGTTCATAATTTTACATATATTTCCCTAAGCAGCACACTTCTGCTTTCAGAAGATGTCAGACAGTAATGTTTTGGCTAGTATGGGAAGCAGCAATTCAAATAAATTCACCTGGTCCAATTCAAAAAGAAAACAGAAACTGCCTAAATCTAGTAAAACGTGATAGAGCACAAAACATTTGGTATCTCTCTGTTCAGAAAAATTCATAATTGTTCCAGCATAAATATGTCTATTGCAAACAAAAATAAAAACAATTAAGGACAATTTTCTAGTTCTGTGGACAGCATTATTTTACAAAGTTATCATGAATATTTTTTTAGCTGCCAACCACTCCTCCTATACACTGAATTTCTTGTTTTGCAAACTTAGTTAATTCTTGTATTAAAAAAAAAAAAAATGGTAAAGTGGTTTAATCTGCTTGTACCATATGTGCAACTTCTATGACACTATGTGTAGTTACTGGATTTGACACCACACAGACCATAAGTGAACAAGGTCAATTCGCTTTGTAAGGCTTTCTGGAAAAATCTTATGCTGTTAGAACACTTACATTAGCAGATTCAAATAAATTTAAAATTAAAATAATGACCAAAACCCCTGAACAACCCAACCCTGACAGCTTCTTTTAGGAAAAAAGTCTGGTTGCTCTGTAACTAGTAATTTTGCTCAGTGATATTTACAATGTTTCCTTCTTGCTTACTCTTTACGTTTCCTTCTTACTTACTCTACATAAAATGCATCTTTCCTGTGGCTTTTATCAAGTATCAACCACTTCAAATGCATTTTTTCTGAGTAGTATCTAGAAGCCTTTCCTACCATTCAGTAGGTTTTGGGGCAGACTTCTACTGAAGGTGAAACTCAGAGGTCTCCCAGATGATACTTTAGGGATCTATTTCCATTCACGTAGAAGAATTAGTTGATAGGCAAACTCAAAGATTTAAAAGGGGAAAACCAAAGAGAAAGCCAACTGATGACTTTATTAGATATGCCCCTCAGCAGGGCTGCTGCTTTGATTCCTACACAAGAGAGAACATTGCACTGAATTAAGTGCAATAAGTGTCTTTGAATCGTTTCCCTCCTAAAATGGTATCTATACATTGAACCATCAAGTACCTTTAGGAAGCTCTACTCTACTCTGTCTTCTAAATTGAAATTTGTCCTCAGCAATGCTAAATAAGATATTTTTGAGAAACTTTGAAAATCACTAATACCATTTGAAGCAATAAAATTTTATTGCAAATGTATTTTCTTTCTTCTATTATTGTTATGAATGATGGCTTTTTGCATACCCACAAATTGAATTATAGTTTATCTTCCATGTGTATCCATGTTTTGTTAAATATATTGGTTAATTCTTTGTGGGGGAAGGAAATTCTCCACCTGATGGGGAATTGTGCCATAAAGTTATGTTGTTTCTGGATCACTGCTGTCCATCACCAGTGGAGAGTTCTGCCATGGGCTGGCTGTGCTTGGGAACACCCAGAGGGAGTAGAACTCCCGTTCTGCAGTTAGAATTATACTGGTGAAAAACGAATATGTTTTACAAACTTGAGCAGTGAAAGTGTTGTCAACTTAAATTAAAGCCATGTGATGAAACATAGCAGAACTGCTACAGGCTTGTCAAATAGCTGGAATTATGCAAAGAGGAACATAAACAGAGTCTGGCTGTCTAGAACATACTGCAGGTCCCAGCCGGTGGCCACTCTAATGGTTCAGAGACCATGAGGCTGGATTAATGTCATGCATTTATGTGAACACATAGCTACACTCCCTGGTCTTTGTCTCACTAGAACCAGTACTTTAGTTCTGAAACTTCTAGCTCTTTTCTTGACAAAGACCTTGATAGGGTTTCCAAAGTTTAATATCAACAGATTTGTCTTGCTAATACATGAAAATGTAATGAACAAAACCTATCTAACTAACAAAACTATCTACTTACCAAACATGAGTGCTCTTGGGGTTTTTGCTTTCTTTTAAAGTCAAATATTTGGAAGAAATATTGTGATAGGTTAGTTTTCTGTAAAGTGGATGAGAAGGTGATGCTCAATGTGGGTTCATGGACATGAAAAACCCACCTGTGGGTTATCATATGGAAGAGCAGATGCTTGCAAATAAATCTGAAAGTGCTTAAGCAAGAGGTCTGTTCGGTCTGGAGTGAGCATTTTTTAATCTGCAGTAAGGTACAAATAGTGTTGCAGGAAATAGGATTTGACCTGGGACTAAATTATTTAGTATCTAGGGTGCTATACCTGTTAATAAGGGAAGCTCTTTATATTAACGACCCAGACAACATCCATGACTTGCAGTTCTGAGTTCATTCTAAATCAAAGAAAATTGCTTCATGAAAAGACAGTGGACTCTGGGCATTTTTAATAGAATTCCAGGAGTTAATTTGAATGCCTACATATATTCATTCTAAAAATGAAAAATATCTACTAGGCCATTTACAATGGCCAATATAGCCTCAGCATTAAGCCTTACCACGAGGACTGTCTGCCTGGTATCAGCAATGAGCAGAGAAAGGGAGGAGAGCACCAGTCTATTTCTCCTTTAAAAGCACTCTGCTTTGATAAAATCCAGACAACACAGACTCAGTGTAAGTCTCTGCCACCAATGGGAACTTCCCCTGTGCCTGTTATCAGCAACAATGTACCTTGATGTGATTTCCTATACCTCATAAATGCAAGAAGAACAAGTAACATTCAATTGTTTTTGAGATAGCAAGTTTAAATATCTAATGTTACCTCTGGACCACTTGCAGGTCTAGAACAGGAAATATTTAGCTGAGGTGGAAAAGTCAAAACTTTCAAATGGCTGGTTATGGCTTCTTAAAGTTATTATGGGCTAAATAACTTCTCTGCAAACTGAACCGGACTGTAATATCAAAACTGGTTGTGAATTATGATTATATTTGGCAACAATCACCACTTCCAACTGTAGTGTGAAATTAATAGCATACATTGTAGCTATGGCATTTATTGAACACAAGTGAACTGATTATATGTGGACATATTATTTCTGGGTCTGAGATTTTAGCCTGCTAGCAGCTGCTTACTTTTTCCCAAGGAAAAAATTTTCAAGAAATCTTCTTCTCAAAATAATCTTGGGAAACAACTATCCTTTCTCAAAACAATCTTTCTCCAGGTGGTGTTTTGCTGTTTCTCTAGTCTAACCAATGGTATTGGAGCGGTGTCCTTCCTACTCATCAACCATGTTAAGTCTGTTTTGGAACACCTTATAAAAGGTAGTAAGAATTCGGAAATAAAACCTTTTTTCTATGCAACAATTATACTCCACAAACTTGAAGAAAATCTCAGCTGTTACTTGATGAATTACTTAATTGGTACTTAGCATCAGTACCAATGCATAAGTTAGAACAACATTTACAATCATTTCACTAATTAAAGGCTGAACAATCTTCCCTATATCACCTGTAATTTAAATAATAACCTCAGACTTGGAGTCTGTCAGTAAAATCAGGTTTGACTTGCAACATGGCACACTGTATTGCAGAATTATTTTTTTTCTGTGACTACTATTTGCTTACTATACATTGAATCTACCCTAAAATGAGTTTTCATACAACGTTAATCTACACAGATTCCTGAATTCCATTTTATTGATTTCTCTCTTTTATTCCTTCCCCTCTCCCTCACTTCCTAAAGTGGGCCTTTTTGGCGACAGTGCAGTAGCTCCTGTAACAAAGAATTCAAACAGAGAATCATCTAACACATTCAGAAGTGGACCTCTTCTATATTTGTTTCTTTTGAGAAAGCTTTTCACAAAGCTCCTGATTTTGCATTGTGAGCTCAGGAACAGCATTGCAGACATGAACCTCATTAAGTACAAATGCTTGTCTGTTTGCAATAGGAAGTTTAGTAGCAAACTAATGAAGGACGAAATGGTTTAGCTGGGCTTTGCCTAAGAATGTCTTTGTTCAGGATCTACTGCAGTAGAAATACAGGAAATATAGGGAAATACGGAAAATATAGGCTGGATATTAGGAAAAACATTTTTACAGAAAGTGTGATAAAGTACTGGAATGATCTGCCTGGGGAGGCAGTGGAGTCACCATCCCTGGATGAGTTTAAAAAAAGACTGGATGTGGCACTTGGTGCCATGGTTTAGTTGAGGTGTTGGGTCATGGGCTGCACTTGATGATCTTCAAGGTCTCTTCCAGCCTGGTGGTTCTGTGATTCTGTGGTACTGAGCATGGTGGAGGAGGGCAAGGACTCTGGTGCCTTTCCAGTTTCAAACGGAGCAAGAACATTCTATGGGTTGAACCAGAGGCAAAAGAGATGGCCTGAGAGGAGGAGTGAAAAAGTAAATGAGAACGTTTCCATGGTGTTTGCTATACCTTCCTTCTTCTTATTTCTCCTAATCTAAGGATTTCTTTCAATTTTTTTTTTTTCCCTACTGGAACTGAAAGACCTTTTATTCCCTTTTGGGTATATTTTTAGACACCAGAGGAGACACCATCTTCTTCAAAGATAAGGTCTGTGGTAAACATATTCATAGTGTACATGTATTATGTCTTCTATTGCTCTGGTCTGTATCACTCATGAATACTTTGATTTTTCTTTTATTTTCAATGAAAAATAAAGAAAACACTATATTGGTGACTTTAGAGATCATCCCTGTTTAAAGCAAATTTTCCTGGATCTACAGATATTCAGAATTCCTCTTGCATCACCAAAGCAGAAGTTTGTGAATGAAAGATTCTATTTTTAATTCCTTTGACATCAGTTTAAACTATTTTTGGAACATATTTTCCAGGAGGCTTTTTTATTAATTAGTAAAACCTTCATACTCCTCAGTCTGCTCCTTAGGGCATAGTTTTTCTTAAACCAAAGGAAAAGATGAAGTTTATTAACATGACTATACAAAAGTTTTATTGAAAAATACACTGGAAGTGCTGGGAATTAAACAGTAGTAAGCAGTGAGAGAAAAATTGGCTAAATGTAGCTCAGGAGAACCAGTTAGCCAAATAACATACAGCAGATAATATACAGGAAAACAGTATATATAATAAAACACAGGATTGCCTTATTTCCAGGATTTTATGTACTGTATAATGATATATAGAAAAATGTGTCTGTATCTTTTGCATATAGTTTCCCTTTATAGCTATGCTTCTTCAAGTGTGTTTTACTTGAAAATTTTATGGTTTGCACTTAGAGAACAAAATGCTATTGCTTTTTTTCACTCTTCGCATCTTACCAATATCTCATGAGGTTTTTGCTCCAGTTTCTGATTCCTTGTGGGTGCCTGGCAGTCGGTGATTCATACCAATACATTAGGTCAACCTAAGATCACATGTGCTCCCTTTGCTCTCCTCTCAAAGCCACAAAAATCAGACCTGTCCTTCTCATGAGACATGGGTTGTCCCCTGATTCCCAAGAAATCAATCTAGCTGCACTCACTTGGTATCTTTTTTCTCTGAAAGCAAGGAAGTGATTTTGAGAATTAGGTTGCCTTCTAAATGTGTTTGCAGGGAGGACTTTTTTACAAGAGAAATAATTAACCGAGAAAAGGGGAAAAAAACCCAGAAAACTTCTGGCCAAATAGTGTATCAGTTAAACAGTGAACAAGTGTGAGGCCTTCATAATATAACTTGGAGAAGTGCACATTTGGACTGCTACATTGTTTCACTGCATCTTGGGGTTGGTTTTCATCTTAATCCAATACTAATGGTGAGTCCGCACTCCTAAGAGTGGCTGTAATTTCATACTCCCTCTCAGTCTGGAAAATGTCATTGAATTTGGCTTGTATCTACACAGTGTTTCTCTCCAATTTTAAACTTAGGGTTTAAAGGTTTGGGTTTATTCATTTAGCCTCTCATGATTTTATTAATATCAGATAACTTCTATTTTAAAACATGCTTGGATAGTTATAACTGAACTCCAGATGACTCTTTTCAAAATAAGCGAAGGACCAGTAATATAATCTTCCTTATCGAGAAAATGAAATGTCCCATTGAGTCCTTTCCTACTTCAATTACTTCCCATTTTTCTGGTTGCTCAATGATACTGTGAGAAACTTAATATAGCAGAGTCTTTTATCCTTGTCTAAGTCAAGAAAACATACTAAACTTAGTCTTAATAATTGAGGGTTTCAGCTGTTGAGAAAATGATCCACTGCTGGGCAGGATTTTCTATCAGCTTAAATGAAGATGAATTAGGCTAAACATCACCTCAGAAGGTTAACTTTCTAAAAATAATCTGTACAGTAAGCCCTGCAGTACTTCAAAACTGACAAAGGGAATAATAGATTATATAGGTTAGAGAAAAAGTATCCAGGAAAAAGAGTGTCACACAACACAGTACGGGTAGAAGTGTGTAGCAAAGCATATTCAGTACCAACCTTTCAGAAAAATGGTGGCTTTGGAAACGCTGTCCCATATATTCATTCAGTTCTGGAAGTAAAATGTCAGGTACCTGAAGACTCACAGGGAAGAAGTAGTCTGGGAAGACACAGGCATTTCCCCTCTATTACAGACCAGGAGTGGATCTTACAAGAGATTATTTTCTTACTTGGTGCATGGTGATCTCTGGTCTGGACTCTGCCAAGACTCTGAGAAGTATAATCCCATTCATTGTTAGGGCTACCACTGCTAAAATTTTGCCCTAATAATTATTTGGGGGGGATTTTAAACAATTTTGCCTAAATGCAAAAATGTAATATTTTAAAATAAATGGCAGATTAAGTAAAGTGCCATTTAACTATTGGTTATACCTTTTTTCATCTTTGTTCTCCTCTGATTTTCTAAACAGATGTTATCTTTACCAATTCTTCACAATCCCCTCTGATTTTAGTGAGAGGAAAAAAAATCTCTTTTGTATTGATGTGACAGGAGGAACAGTGTTGCCTCTTCTCCTGCTCTTCATTATTTTTTTCTGTGTCCTCCCTTTTCTGGTTTAATTTTACAGATACAGGAAATAATTCTATTCCACATACCTAAGAGGAAGACCAAGAATGGATATACTAAAATATCTATGCTAAATAAATCAGGTTCAACCTGTCTTTTGCGTATATCTGCCATGTTTTATTCTGTCCATGTTTTTTGTATTCATCTACTGTTGATGAAAAATCACACTGGTGTATTGCACGATGTCCACAGGTATTATAAATATTCCTTTATAGATCTCCATTGAGGGATACAATATGGGGTCAACTCAAAGTCAGTCCTGATTTATTGATGCAAATGAACATATTTGCACAGAAAATAACAATCTGTCCCTCAGTTAAAGAAAGATAAAGATATTAATACCAGAAATTATTTTTAAAACAAAACAGTAACTTTCATTTGCAGTGAAAACTGTTTGCCATGTCCAAGAAATATGTCTTATTTCAGTGAATTTTAAAGGGAACATGAGGGCAAGGAGGTGCACAGAATGTATGCTTAAAATTTCTTAAATTAAATGTTTCATGGTAGTGAAGCCTGTGGGTATGCCACACTGGTTTGTGGAGAAAATAAACAAGGAGGAATAAGTTTAAACTGAAGATTCTGTGCATTAAAGCAAAAAGGGAAATGCTTCATTTTTAATTACCCATGTGTTTTATCAGTGCAGTTCTGTCTTTTGTTCTAATCAAAAGCACCTTATCTGTAAGTGAGATCTCTAAGAGAAGAAAAATACTAGTAAAATACTAGTAAAATACTAGTAAAAATGCTAGTAAAGGGAAAATATTCAATACTGTTGGGGAAATGCAGGCTGGAAAACCCTGACATTTCAGGAAAAAACAGCTTCTTCACAAAATGCAATTATGAAGACTGATGTCTCTGATAAACTGAGATGAAGCACTGGCCTGAAGGTTAAATTAAAATCAAGGTTCATGGACAGCAACAAAAACCAGTGAAGTCTGAGGAAAGAATAAGTTATTAGCTAGGAATAATGTTTGTCTTTATGTCCAAACTGATGACTGCTTTCATCAATTTAAAATGCCTGCAATGACGTATTTATGCATTGTGTGGTCTGTTGTTTTGAGTGTCTTGATCCTCTCTCATTTGCATCAGATCCTTGTGAATATAACCTCACTGTTAAAAGAAAAAGTGGAGTTGGGCTCTTGAGTAAACCTGCTTTGGTTTACTCTGCTGGAAGCACGGAATCAAATATTTACTTTTATGGATTTATTCTGTGTTTCCCTAAAAACATACTCTATTTCAATGTCGCTTACACTACTAAAGTATGCTCTTGGTCTTCAGGTTTGCACTGGTGGGAAAACCCTGCCATAACACATGAGATTAGCATGAAGTAGTCATAAAAGAATAAATATTTGCATGTAAGCACTATGGACATAACATCCAGATCTTCATGTGGTATAGTTGAAGAAAATGGCGTGTTGGGTAAAGATGTTCTGATGGCAAATGCAGATAAATGTAGGTGCTCATCTTTTACTTAAATCTGGGTTTAGATATTTAATATATACCATGATGACAAAGCTTACATAATAGTTTTTTTCCATCTACAATTATGGGAACAGAATGTGAAAAAGAGTCTTGAGTACTCCAAGATGACTTGGTCTTTCTGTTCCAAATATTCTGTTTTTTTCCCAGGCATTTGGTAATTAATTCATAAATCAACAACAACAACCACAACAATTTTCAAGGTAGAGATGAAGACAAAAGTCCCATCAATTAAAGAGAAAAGAAGCTTACATTCTGAAGAACAGTAAGAATGTCTCCTTTGCAGTGACAAGGCATTTAAATGTTTCCTGTCTTGCTCATAGTGATCTTGTTTCAAAATTTTCTCGTAAGAGTTCTGTTAGTTGTCTACAGGTTTGTTTCTACATGTTAGGAAAATACGTTACCTAGGCTAGCTCCTTGCTTCATACAGCAGTATTCTAAATAATCAATTTCTCTTCACTTCCAGCATTGAAGAAACATGCTCTATTTTTGAACTTTGGTGCATGCTGAATTTTAATGAAAATAAAAATACCTTTTCTTTCCCTTCAACTGTAAAGAAATGATTAATAGTTAATTGTTATTTTTTTCTCTCTCTCCATGCTGTTCATGTGTAAATACATACATAGTCCATAATTCAAGACCCCAATTACTCAGATTGTAGGTGTTTTTTTTTTTTTTTATTTCAGTGCTTGAAAAGGCTTTTCTTCCCCCACCCCAACACACTGGTGTATCAAGGAGCAGAGGAGAAGCTAGAGATGGAAAGGATGTATCAAGGAGAAGAGGGTTTTAGTCTGGTTGCTGGGGGAATTAGAACTAAACACAGAGGCGTGGTAGTATCTGCCTCCATCAGGCAGCAGGTACAGACAGTTCAATCACAGTAAATGCAGTGTTTTCAATAACAGACCTCAATAATTGGGGGGCAATGACTGGCACTGAGCTGAGCTCAGACAAAATGGCAAAAGCTTTTGAAATGATTAAAACTCAGGATCCTGACTGGAAGGATATAGACACCATGTTAGAAATGTTGTTTGGTGGTACAGAAGGAGAGGTGCTTGTTAAAACCTGTAGGAGGTTTGTGGAAAAGCAAATTGTGTTGGATAATTTGCTGGGTACATTGGACATTAATTTTTTTCACTGCAGATCCTGAGTGGGACCCTAATGTGTCCATGTTTAGAGAGAGATGAACTAGATATCAACAATGGATACTATATAGAATTAGACATGCCATGCCAAGGCTATCAATATATCAAAATAATTTCAAATTTAGCAGAATTGCAAGGAATCACCTACCACATTTTTAAGTCGTCTGAAAGAAATGGCTCAAAAATGTACTAATATCAGTCCCAAAGAAGAGAAGGGAAAACCTCAATTAGCCACCACCTATGTGGGGCAATGCTCAGATGACACTAGAAAGGAACTACAGAAGGCTCAGGAACAAGAGGGGTATGATTTAGGGAAGCTAAATATGTTGTTGGGTATTTTATCAGAATAGAGAAAAATAGTAAGAAATAATGAAACAAAAAGTAGTTGTAGTTATGGAAGTGTTGGGGGTTAAATTTGTTTTTTTGGTTTTTTTTTTGTTTGTGGAATTTTTCCCCATTGGGTTGCCAAGGGAACTAATTGCTGGGTGCTTATGGGTGCTTGTCCAAGGCAGGAAAGGAAGGGGTGGGGGGCAGTTGCTCTCTGGCTCCTGGCTTTGGCCTGCCTGCCTGCTGCTGCTGCTGCTGCTTTGGGAAGGATTCTTGGTTTTTCTCCACTGGCTGCGGTCCTGAGAAAGCCTGCCATCATCGGCTCCTGAGCTCCAGAACAGCTGAGTCCATCTTCTCCTGCCCTGTGCGACCGACCCTGTCCTGCC